>JAMXBB010000003.1:111311817-111623535 GCA_024138015.1 Lumnitzera littorea | reverse complement strand
CCCCCCCCCCCCCTCGATATTTTATATGGGACCAACACCTTTGTTAAGGATAGAAGAAGGATAATATTGCAACCGCTAACCCCATCCCAAGTAAATAAAACCTATAATTAGCTCACCCGAGCTAACAAGAAAAAGGTCTTAATGATGAGTCGTAGGGAGCTCTAATCTATTGAGAAGATTAATGAATCAATGTTCTTATTGGTAAGATGATTGATGGAGATGAGGGAATTGTAGGAAGTCCCGAAAGAAATCCAGTGCTTGTTAAATGAGTTTTCCGACCTATTTCCGGAAGAATTGCCCAGAAGACTACCACCAGTCCGAGGCATAGAGCATTGTATTGATTTGAAGCTAAGTGCTGCCTTACTGAACCGACTTGCATACAGGATGAACCTTGAGCAAGCTATTAAGCTAAAAAGACAAGTGGACGAACTCATTGAGCGAGGATATGTGAAGGAGAGCATGAGCCCTTTGTATTGTACCAGCTTTGCTTGTCTCGAAGAAAGATGGATCATGGTGCATGTGCATTGACAGCCAGGCAATCAATAGAATTACTGTCAAGTACAGATACTCGATACCGAGGCTCAATGACATGTTATATGTGCTTCATGGTGCACAGATATTTTCAAAGATTGATTTGTAAAGTAGTTACCATCAGATTTGTATGAGATCAGAGGATGAGTGAAAGATTGCCTTTAAGACTAGGCATGGACTCTATGAATGGTTGGTTATGCCGTTCGGACTTACTAACGTGCCGAGCACATTCATGAGGTTAATGAATCATGTGATGCACCCTCTTATCGAAAGATGTGTGGTCGTATATTTTGATGACATACTGGTATATAATACCGACTTGAACGACCATGTTTAACATCTTCGTGAAGTATTTGACATTTTGCGAGCTGAGAAGTTGTATGGGAATGTAAAGAAATGCATGTTCTACCAGAAAGAGGTGATTTTCCTAAGGTTTGTAGTGTTAAGGGAAGGAATTCGAGCAAATGAGGAGAAGATCTGAGTTATTCTGGAATGGTTGATGCCAAAAAATGTCACTAAGGTCCGAAGTTTCCATGGCTTAACTTCTTTCTATAGGCGATTTATCAACGACTTCAGTACAATAGCTGCCTTATTGATCGAGTTGACAAAAAAGAATGAAGGGTTCAGGTAGAATGACCGAGCTGAACAGAACTTTAGACAAATCAAGGAAAACCTCACCTCAACACCTATCCTTTTACTACTAGATTTTGACAAGCCTTTTGAACTGGAGTGTAACGCATTGGGAGTTGGAATTGGTGCTATCCTGATGTAGGAGCGATGACCCGTTGCCTTCTACAGTGAGAAACTTAGTGGTCCTACCTTAAACTATTCCATATACGAGAAGGAGTTGTACTCCCTTTTCTAAGCCCTTACTGTTTGGCAACATTATTTGTTGTCACGAGAGTTTGTTATTTATATAGACCATGAGTCTCTAAAGCATCTGGAGAGTCAGAACAAGCTTTTGAGGAGGCAAGCCAAGTGGTTGGAGTTCATGAAAAGTTTCTCATATGTCATCCAGCATAAGAAGGGAAGTGCAAATGTGGTTGTTAATGCTCTGTCACGACAGCAACTGTTGCTAACCACTTTGTAAACAAAATTATTGGGATTCTCATTGATTACCGATAATTATGCTCATGATTCTCATTTCGGCCCCATCAGAGAATAGTTCAAGGCTGAGATTGCTATCAAGGGGTATTATCTCAAGGACGACTACCTGTTCAAGGATGAATGGCTATACATATCAAACTGTTCTACGCGTAAGCTGTTGATTAGGGAAGCTCATAACGGAGGATTGTTTGGTCATTTCGAGGAAACCAAGACAGTTAGTTTGTTGAAGGAGAACTTTTACTGGCCTGCTTTAGCCAAGGACGTCCATAAGGTGGTTAGTAGTTGTGAAGTATGCAAGCATGCTAAGGGGAAAAGAGAACCCCATAGAGAATATATGACACTGCCAACACTAACTTTACCTTAAGCCGACTTCAGCATGAACTTTGTCCTAGGGTTGCCCCAAACATCCAGAGGAAAAGATTCCATCTTTATTGTAGTGAACCGCTTCAATAAGATGGTACTCCATTCCATACCATTCGACTAACGATGATATATCTATTGCCAATCTATTTTTACAGGAGATTGCCCAATTATACGGAGTACTAAAAATGATTATCTCAGATCATGACATAAAATTCTTGAGCTATTTTTGGAAGACCCTTTAGAGGAGACTTAAGACCAAACTCGTGTTCAGCTCTAGTAGCCACCCTTAGATTGATGGCCAGACTGAAGTGGTAAATAGGACACTAAGCAATCTACTCAGAGCTATTGTAGGGAAGAACCTAAGGGATTGGGATTTGTGCCTACCAGTTATAGAGTTCGCATACAACTGAACTATTCATAGCATTATTAAGAAGACCATATTTGAGGTCGTCTATGGCTTTCACCCTACCATTCCCCTGGATATGATCGATACCTCGGTAACTACTGAAGAAAGTCACTCCAGAGTAGACTGAGCCCCAAAGTTGCATGAACTACACTAGTCTGTCATGAGAAAGATTGCTAAGTTCAATCAAAGACAACAAGAGATTGGCAGCCTAGGCCACTGAACTATTTCTTTCTAGCCAGGGTGGATTCACCTTAGTTGAGAGCAATTTTTGCACTTAAGACAAAGCAAACTATCTCCTCAAGCTAACGACCCCCTCAAGGTCTTGAAGAAGATCAACTGCAATGCCTATCAAATTGAGTTGCCTAATGACTATGGTGTCTTCCTTACCTTCAATGTGTCTAATCTAATTCCCCATCGACCAACAAAAGACCCTATGAGTGCCTTAGAAGAACGAGTAGAAACTGCTCCAAATTTGAAGATAAATCTCTTCGACCTTTAGGTAGATAATAGGAATCAACCTTCTGAATCGATCAAAAGAAGTCGAGCTAGAGGGCTTCAAGGGCTTGTACGAAAAATACTAACTCTAAGCCATAGTCGAGATGAGGACACCTATCCTAATCTGACCTCTTGTCGACCTATCTCTGAAATCCTCACGTGTATCCAACATGCTCCTGCCCAACAGCGGAGTCCTAATCCAGAAGATAGCCTCGAACTAGCCGAGTCGAGCTACTGACCTAACCCACTGGCATCTGACTTCAAGATAGCTGACCTTTTTGCCAGGCTAATTGACTCCCGACTTGATCTAGATTAAGTCGGCTCTTAACTTCCAACACTTCCTGTTTTTTCCTGTGTATCATACTCCTGACGTACAACCATCAAGTGACATGTACCTTTTGACACAACGTTCCAAAATAATTCTTTCTTTTCTGTAATGGATATTCTTTGTCCTTCTTACCCCTTCTTAGTATGATTAATGTAACATAATTATAAAATACCCTTTTGTCTTTTCATACATGTAAAATAACCCCAGTGGGCAAGTATGTAAACCTACACTTTCCTTATACGCAGGTAATCATCCAACTTTTAATATAGAATTATTCTCTTTAAGCAACATTAGTGTTCTCATTATTATTCAACTCTTATCTATTCCCTTTAACAAGGACTATTGGCGAGTGGCCCTTCAGTTCGAATCGATATGTTATATCTAGTGGATTATTGACCGAATAGGATCTAATGGTGTGTCATATCCATTCGGTAGTTGCTCGGACTTTGCTAACCTTTTTCCTATTTATTTTATTTCATTCGTTATGGTGCTCCTCCGTGTGTTTGACCCCGGAGACGCATCAAACAATCTTAAGATTCTTATTGGGTTAAGAGAAGACATTCAAGACATTGTGGAGCTCCAACGATTTGATACAATGGATGAAGCTATTAAGATTGCCCAACGAGAAAAAAGGTAAAGGAGGAGCTAACTAACGACTAGGGTACCGATTAGCCGACCCAATAGATAAGTCATCGAGCTTAGTCGAGTACAGCGCTGAATAGAAAGATTAATGTCCAAGCTGAGCAAAAGGGCCGACCTGATGGTGAAGTGTCGACTCGAACTTATGAGAAGGAGTAAAGGTCTGGTAGAAAGACGAGCTAGATCAAGTGCTTCAAGTGTCAAGGGTTCTGACATATGGTTGCTCAATGCCCAAACCGTGGGACAATTGTTGCGAACCATGACGAAGAACAGACAAGGCTGGTCACTGGATGGGTCCCAGCTTGTAGAAAGCTCGAAAAAGGATTAATGGGGAAAGTGCGAAAGGGGTAAAATAAAGAATGAAACATTAAGCAAAACCTATGAACAGCTCCAAAGGATATGATGCACTAGTGGAACTTCTGAAGACTCATGGCACAATTCGATACGATCCACGAATCAGTCCGGTGAAGTTACTCGCTACCTAACCTTGCTCAAGGGTTAGGATAAGAGTGATACCGAGAGTAAATAGACGGTGTTTACGCAGGGAAGAAAAGTACTTAGAAGTGTATTAGAATGATCTATCTTCTCACAGTTACAAGTACAAGGGTATTTATACCCATAAGTTAGGGTAACTTCCCTAAAAAGGAAAAGAAAAAAAGGACATTTCCTAAGAAAGTAAAGATCAAGATACAAAAGGGTAAAAATGAATATATAAGAAAAGCAATCATTGGTGCAACAGATTTTACACATAATACTGTACACATTGTGATGCTACATAAGTTATTAGAGGATGCAGACAAAAAGTATGGACAGTTAGCTTATCTAAGCAGAGACAGCTTTGTCAATCCAGAGTCTCTCTTTCTCAACTTCTCAATAAGGAAGATGCTAAGTAATTGGTTGACACGAGCACGAGAGAGTAATCTTCAATTCAACATACTATAGAAAATAGGCGGTCATATGGCTCGACATGAAGGGTAACTTGGTAAGGAAGTACTTAGTTTTGATAGGGGTTGGTTGGAATAGAAGGATTCATTGTGCTAGTCCCTCTAATCCTTAGGCTTGGCTTCAAGTCAAGGGTCTAGTAGCATGATTCTTATCATTCCCTTCAGGTTGTTTTGGATTTAAAATCAAATCCAAATGGTCTTTGCTCAGTTCTTCATTAGGGTGATACAGACCGAGGTTGGCAATGTTGAAGGCATCAGAAACCCCATAGCCCTCAGGAAATTTCAATTTGTAGGCATTATCATTGATCTTTTAGAGGATGCTAAAAGGTCTTGCTTTTGCAAATAATTTGTTTCTCCTTTTGTTCGGGAATCGTTCCTTGTTGAGGTGCAGCCACACCATAGTCTCCCAGTTGAAATTGTTTAACCGTTCTACCCTTGATCTTTTCTCACATTCTCCTGATAGCTTAGTCAATGTGCCGAGTGACCTTGTCATAGATATGTTAAAGGGATTATGCTCTGGCCGAGGCATCAGGGTCCTCTTATGCGAGTACTGGTATAGAGGTATGGTTGAGGGGCAACTCGAGATTGAATCCATAGACAACTTTAAAAGGGGTATGCTTAATGGTGTCATGTGCTGTTCAGTTATAAGCGAACTCGACCATTGGTAAGCAGACGTCCCAATCAGTTAAGTTCTTGCTTACTGCAGCTCGAAGCAGTGATCAAAAAGTGCGATTAACCACCTCTATTTGGCCTTCAGTTTGGGGTTGGTATGAGGTACTAAAGAGTAATTTGGTCCCCAACCAATACCATAAAGTTCTTTAGAAATGGCTCAAGAACTTCGGGTCTCTATCGAAGACTACACTTCTCGGCACACCATGTATCCGTATAATCTCCTATAAGAAAAGAGAAGCAACAACTAAAGCACCATTAATCTTGGTGCAGGGTATAAAGTGTGCCATCTTACTGAACTTATCTTCAATGACCATTCAAAATCTTTACCTCGAGTAGTTCACAGTAGTCCGAAGACAAAGTCCATGCTTAATTCAATCCATAGCTTCGTTGGAACAGGTAGGGGCATTGCTTTCCCTTGCTCAGCTAGACATTTGGCCTTCTTGCATACGGCACAGCTTTCGACAACTAGGTGCACATCTCTCCTCATTCTCAACCAAAAGAAGTGACCATTCAACAGTTCACAGGTCTTCCTTTATCCAAAATGTTCGGAGAGTCCTTTACTAGTGAGCTTCCTTGATCACTAGTTTCCTTAGTGAACAATTCAACATGCATAATTTTCTACCTTAGAACAAGTAGCTATCCTCCACATGATATTCATCTACTATCTTCCCATCGATGCGTCACAAAATTATGGGTCCAAAGTGTGGATCCTCAAAGTACTGTTATCTGATACTTCCAAACCCAAACAGTATGGTTTACAGCTTTGATAAAAGTGCATATCTCCTTAAAAGAGCATCTACAACTGCATTGCTCTTTCCTTACTTATACTTTATCACAAAATTGAATCCCTCAAGGAATTGAACCCATCTCGCTTGCCACTTCGACAACTTAGTCTGACTTCGGAGGTACCTCAATGATTCATGATCAGTATATATGACAAATTCTCTCGGTTATAAATAGTGCTGCCATACTTACAATGCTTGGATTAGTGCCAAAAGTTCTTTGTCATACACGAAGTAATTCAACTAGGGTCCTTGGAGCTTTTTACTGTAGAAGGTAAATGGTTGGTTTTCCTGCATTAGGACAGCGCTTATTGCAATGCTTAATGTGTTGCATTCCAACTCAAAATTTTTGTCAAAGTTGGGTAGTACTAACACTAGGGTAGAGGTCAATCTTTTTTTTACCTCGGTAAAACTCCTCTCCTCCCTTTCTCCCTATTGGAAGTCGGTCTTTTTCTTCGTTAATTCAGTAAGTGGCGCAGTAAGGGTGATAAAATTCCTGATGAATCTTTTGTAAAACGAAGTCAGTCTGTGGAAACTTCTCATGTCAGCACAAATAGTAGGAGTCGGCCACTCAACAATTGCTTGGATCTTTTCATCATCGACTTGTAAGCCTCTTCCACTGACTCCATAGCCCATGAATACCACTTCCTCCTAGTAAAAGTAACATTTCTTTAGATTGTCAAATAATCTTTCGGTACGAAGGATATGTAAGACTGCTCTAAGATGTTTATAGTGACTTAGCATGTCGGCACCGTAGGCAAAGATGTTGTCAAAGTACACCACGACACACTTCCCTATGAGATGTCTCAACACATGGTTCATTAGTCTCATGAAAGTGCTCGGGGCATTCGATAAGCCGAAGGGCATAACCATCCTTTTGTAAACTCCATGTCGAGTCTTGAACATAGTCTTCCACTCGTCTCCTGGCCTTATTCGAATTTGATGATAGCCAGATTTAAGATCAATCTTGCTGAAAATCTTAGCTCCATTGAGTTCATCTAACATGTCTTCTAGCTTCGGGATCGGATACCTGTATTTGATCGTGATTTTGTTCATAGCTCAACTATCTACACACATTCACCAGGTTCCATCCATCTTCGACACTAGAAGTGCAGGCACAGCATAAGGGCTAAGACTCTCTCTTATATAACTTCTCTCCAGTAACTCATTGACTTAACGTTGGAGTTCAAAAGCCTACTTGGGATTCATCCGATAAGTTGGCTTATTTGGCAGTGTAATGCCGGATACTAAGTCAATGCAGTGCTCTATGCTTTGAGTTGAGGGCAACCCCTCAAGTAACTATTCTAGGAACAGGTCAGTATATTCATCTAATAACTCCTTGATCTCCTAGGGTAACTCATCCCACTCCTTCATTTCCAATAGTTGCCAGACCAACAAAAGGGTCAACTCATTAGCATTGATAGCCTCTCGGAGCTCGGCTCTACTCATCACTAGAGCCTTCTTTGATTCGTGAACAAGTTTTGTTTGCAACTTATTAACTTCTCTTGGTGGCATCGGATTTAACGTGATCTTCCGATCATCCTTTTTGAACATATATGTGTTCTTGTAGTTATCATGCATAACTCTCCTATCAAATAACCACAACTTACTCAGCAACACGTGGGAAGTGCACATAGGCAGTACGTCGTAGAGAATCTGGTCAAAGTAATTCCCTATAGTGATCGGTAATAATATTTGTCGAGTGACATCTAATGCTCCTTTCTCACTCAACTAATGCAACTTGTATGGCCTTGGATGTGTAATAGTCGACAACTTCAGTTTTGAAACAAGATCGGCTGATGCTACATTGGTGCAGCTTCCACTATCCATGATGAGGGTATACACCTGATCATTCACCATACAGGTAGTATGGAACAAAATCTCTCTCTACTCCTCCTTTCATGAAGGTTCCACGCTCATAATGCGTCAGACAACCATGAGTAATTTATCCAAGTCTTCGACAAACACGTCCTCCTCAATCAGCTCTTTATCAGCATTTTCTTTCTTAGCAGGAACCTCCTCTTCCTCAAGTTCTTCATCAGTACTTTTTACTTCTAGCTTCGAGACATCTCCCTTGATGACCATTGTCTTACAGTTTGAACATTGAGCAACCATATGTCCGAACCCTTGACACTTGAAGCACTTAATCTAGCTCATCTTCCTACCAAACCCTTGCCTCTTCTCATAAGTTCGGGTTAGCACTTCACTATTTAGTCAACCCTTCTACTCGACTTGGACATTAATCTTTCTATTTGGCTCTATACTCAATTGAGCTCGATGAGTTATCTGTCCAGGTTGGCTAGTCGGCATCCTTGCCGGTACTGGGCTCCTTCTTTGCCTCTTTATTCGTTGGACGATCCTAACAGCTTCATCCATTGTATCAAATCATTGGAGCTCCATAACATCTCGAATGTCTCCTCTCAACCTAGTAACGAATCTTAAGACTATGCGAGCTGGTGGTTCCTCCACTTCGCAACAGATCATGAGCATTTGAAACTCTTGAACATACTTGTTAATAGTTCGGCCTCCTTATCTCAACTCCTGAAGTCAAGTGAAAGTATCTTAGAGATAATTTTCCAGCACAAATCTGTTTATGAGCATTCTCTTCATCTCGGGCTAGGTGTTAATCTCTTAGTACCCCTCTCTTCTTCTCATGGCCTGAAAATTCTTTTACCACATGGCGGCATATTCGGAGAATTCAATAGCAATAGTCCTCACTTTCTCGTAGTTCATATTGATAGTAATAAAACACACACTCCACCTTCTCTTCCTAGTCCAGATAATTGTCAACATTCCCAGAGCCATTGAAACTCGGAATCCAAAGCTTCACATGGTCAAATGCTCTGGGGATTTGTACATGCTCTTCTTCAAAATGCTCTTCTTCCTCTTCATCAAGCTCTCTCAAGTTTATCCTTCGCCTTACTCGTCCGCCAACTCCTCTACTTCAAACTAGTAGAGCTAGGTTCTAACCTCTAACAGGTTAAGCAACTTGGGGAGTGTTTTGTATGGCTTCGGTGGGTCGACAAGACAGCGCTTGAACAGCTTGGGTCAGATCTACTAAGAGGTTAGCTACGTCATCAAGCCTCTCATCAGTACTCTTAGGAGTTCCTTGAGACTACCGTCCATAATGGACAACTCTACTGTCATCACTAGTACCAACATTCATAGTTAGGTTGTTGTTTTTTCTTATATATTCAAAGCTCAAACAAACACTTCAGGAAATTAACAGTTAACAATATAGCAGTTGTCGAGCACTATTTTGATTTTCTTAATTTAACTTATATCAAGCCCAACCTGCTTAATATAAATTACTTGGCATTAAACTAAGGAAATACTTTTCTTAAAAATTTTAAAATTTAAAAAAATTGGAGTCACCAATTGGTTCAATTAGTGAAAAAGAAATTAGGGTTTTCGAGTGGGAAAACCCTAATTTGGCCACTAATCTGTAAATATTCTAAAAAATTGATTTTTAAAAAAATTAAACCAGAAAAAAAAACCTAGGTTCAAGGGCTAACCGATTAAGATTAAGTCACTATGCAAAAATTAAAAGAAATTGATGGGCCTTTTTATAATATTTTCTAAAAATACTAAAAAAATAGATCTAAGTAGTTAAAAATAACTAAAAATGATTTTTTATTATTTTTATTATGAATTTCTAAAAAAAATAAAAAAGAGAAATTTTTTTTAATTTTTTTAACGATTGCCTTGAAGGTACCTATGTACCCACTCATTGGGATCAAACCAACCATAATTTTTTTTTTATAAGATTTTTAGTGAGTGGGTTATTTTTATTCTGAAAACCAAGCCAAGTTTATGTTTGTTAATTTATTATTTAAAAAAATCCTAGAAAATCTAATTTTTGTAAATTTTACAAAAAAAAAACCCTAACTAACTCACTTTAGATTTTTTTTTTATTTTTATAAAAAAAAACCGCTAAGTATCAAAATGTATTTTTTTATTAAAAAAATGATATTTCAAGAAAAACCCTAATTTTGCAAGAAAATATTTTTTAAAAAAACCTACACTTAAACACAAAAAATAAAAAAACAGAAAACATAACTAATTAATAATTAACAATAATATAAAATAATAAATATTTATTAAAAATTTACTTAGGTCAGGTCGCGTCAATGTTGGGCGAGCACGGGTGACAACTGGGAGACGGTGAGCGAAACGTAGGCGAGAGCAAAGGAGACACGGGCTATAGTGGGCAAGAGTGAGGGCGTGCGCTAGGTGACATAGTCTTGGCTGTGTGAGAGCGAAGGCGTGCTGGGCGATACGAGTGTGGCTGGGCAAGAGTAAGGGCATGCTAGGTGATAGTAAGGGCGACCCGGGCGTGGCTGGACAAGACCGAAGGTGTGCTGGGCGACAGTAAAGTCGACTCAGGTGTGGTTGGGCAAGACGCGATAAGCGATGCTCTGGGTGAGAGCTTGGGCGATGGTGGGCGGTCCTGGGCGACATAATGGGCGATGTTGGGCGGTGTTCTGGGCAATCTTGGACGACGCGATGGGCAATGCTAGGCAATATTCTGGGTAGTCCTGGGCAACGCGATGGTAGTACGGCGGTGGTGCTATTGCTGTGGTACGCGGTGATGCTATGATGTTGTTGCATGGTAGTGTGTGTTAGTATGCGGGGTGTGTCTGTGTACTATTGCAGTAGTGTGCAGTGGTGGCGCATGAGGTGCTGGTGGTGGCGCGTGAGGTACTGGTGGCAGCGCGTGAGGGGGCTTGAAGTGTTTTTGTTGGTTATGTGTAATTAAAAAGAAAAGCCTCCTTCAATTACTGACCGACATGATATTTATAAACTCTAAAATCGAATCTTTTGTATCATTGCAATTTAACCTAGATTCACCTTAACTTCTAAAAACCTTAGCTAATTCGGGCTTTTCTTTTAAGGCTTGGCCCAATCCAATTCAGCCTAATAATTTAACAAATCTTAATTTTAAGCCCTTAAATTAGTCTGGCCCAAAACTAATTGATTTAACCCATCTCAATAACTGATCTAACAACTTAATCCAACTCGACACGACTTGACTCATGACTCAACTTGCTATGACTTTTTTATTTTTTTTTAATTTTTTTAATTTTCCTTTTTTTTTAAATTATTTATTATTTATTTTTATTTTATCAACTTGGCTCAATTTAAAAAATTGAAAAAAAAAGGCAAAAATGAGGTGTTTACAGCTGTCCCTCTTTGTAGTGAAGTTCGATTAAAACTTTACTACAAAGATAAAAGAGATACCCATTTTTGCCAAACCCTACTCTAAACTGATCAATTAAATTGTGTTTTATTTTGATGTAGGATATTAACTTGAAAGGTTGATGTAAAGAATAAATTGCCCATCTTAAAAGGATAGGGCAAATGAATGTCTATCTCGAAAGAATAGAGCAAAAGGTTAAGGGGCCTATCTTGAAAGGATAGGGCTTAATGGTGTCTCTTAGAAGGATAAAGCAAAAAATTTCAAAGGGGCCTATCTTGAAAGGATAGGGCTTAATGGTGTCTCTTAGAAGGATAAAGCAAAAAATTTCAAAGGGGCTTATCTTGGAAAGATAGGGCTTAACGGTGTCTATCTTGAAAGGATAGAGTAAAATTTTGAAGGCGGCCTATCTTGGAAAGGTAAGGCTTAATGGTGTTTATCTTGGAAGGATAGAGCAAAAATTTTAAGGGAGCCTATCTTAGAAGGATAAAGCTTAATGGTGTTTATCTTGGAAGGATAGAGCAAAAATTTCAAAGGGGGCCTATCTTGGAAGAATAGGGCTTAATGGTATCTATCTTGAAAGGATAGAGCATAAATTTCAAGGGGGTCTATCTTGGAAGAATAAGGCTTAACGGTGTCTACCTTGAAAGGATAGAGCAAAAATTTCAAGGGGGCTTATCTTGAAAGGATAGGGCTTAACAGTGTCTATCTTGAAAGGATAGAGCAAAAATTTTTAAGGGGGCCTATTTTGGAAGGATAGGGCAAAAACCATTGGAGGTAAAATTAACTTATTTTGATGGATAATTCGAAGAGGATAGATCTCTCCGAGATTTCTTTTGGTTTATTTAAAGATGATAGATTTCTTTAAGATTGATTTTCAAAACTAGCTTAATTTCTCTAAAGATTTCTTTTCAAATACTTTTAAGATTATTTTTCTTGGGACTAAAGGATTTCCTAGATAGCAACTGATTGGCATACTCACGCTGACTTTCGATATTCATTCATTCAATTAGCATAATTTCTCCAAGGGTCTGTACTGGCTTCTTCCTTCTCTTTTCCCTTTTTCTTTTCTTTCTTCTTTTATTTTCTTTTCTTTTCTTCTCTTCTTTCTTTTGAATCTTGCAACTAAAACATGCCTACACCTTAAATTTTCTTGGTCTGATTTCAAGTTTCAATTTCTATTCTTCATGACTTCTGAATAATAAATTTATTTTCAAATGAACAAGATTAAATTATTAAGAACATTCAATTTCAATTCTTTTGGTGATTCAAACTCAATGGTAAGTGTTTGGTATTTAAGTTTATGAGGTTAAGAAATACGGTTTATTGGTGGAGTGTTTGTTGGTCAATGACCATCCGAATTCAAAAACATTCATAGATATCAACTTTACTTGTAAACGATGAAAGATTAACTTCAAACTATTCAAGAAAGATTGGAATCCTTGTTAAATCTCTGTTTTCTTAGATAATACAACTTGACTATATCTAAATTCACTGGTCCTCTTAATTCTAAGCCATCCATCTCTGTCAACACTAATGCATCTCTTGACAACACTCTCTTCCCTACATAAGGGCCTTCATAATTCGGAGCAAACTTGCCCCCAGGGTCTTTTGCATTTGGTAACACTTTCTTTAATACCAAGTCTCCTTCTTTGAAGTACCTCGGGCGTACTTTCTTGTTAAAAGCTTGGAACATTCGTTGTTGGTAGCATTGACCATTACATATCGCTGCAAGTTTTTGCTCATCTAGGAGATTCAAATGCTCTATTCTCTTCTCCACCCATTCTGCTTCATCAAGCTGAGTTTTTGCCAATATTCGAAATGAAGGTATTTTTACTTCTATTGGTAGCACCACTTCAGTTCCGTACACCAATGAATACGGGGTTGCACCAGTAAAAGTTCTGACTAAAGTTCTATAAGCCATGAGAGCAAAGGGAAGCATTTCATGCCAATCTTTATATGCGATCGCCATCTTCTCAATGATTCTTTTGATGTTCTTATTAATGGCTTAAACGGCTCCATTCATCTAAGGTCGATATGGAGTTGAATTTTTGTGATTGATTCTAAACTAATGACACACTTCATCCATCAACTTATTATTCAAATTCATCCCATTGTTTGTAATAATAGACTCGGGTGCACCATATCTTGCAATAATATCTCTTTTCAAGAATTTGACCACTACTCCTTTGGTCACCGTAGCATACGATGCTGCTTCTACCCACTTAGTAAAATAGTCAATCGCGACTAAAATGAATCTATGCCCGTTTGAAGCAGTTGGCGAAATTGGACCAATCATATCAATTCCCCACATTGAGAAAGGCTAAGGAGCTAACAACACGTGCAATTCTTGGGAAAGAGCGTTGATTTTATTAGTGTACACCTGACACAAGTGACGGTACCTCACATGGTTGATACAATCTGATTCCATCATCATCTAGAAATACCTCATTCTCATGATTTTTCTGGTTAGCATATACCCATTCATGTGAGGACTATAAACTCCTTCATGCATTTCTCTCATCAACTTCTTAGCTTCTTCTTCATCCACACACCTTAGTAATGTTGCATTTGGTGACCTCTTGTATAACGTGGCCCCACTTAATAAGAAATGAGTAGCTAACCTTCTTAAAGTTTCTTTATCTTTTCCATTAGCATCTTCAGGAAATTCTCCCATTTGAAGTAACTTCTTGATATCATGATACCACGGTTCTTTTGTTCCTTTCCCTTCAACTGCAAGGCAAAAAGCCAGTTTTTCTTCCACCTGAATCTTCAGGGGCTAAATTTTTATTCTGTCTATAACTTTCACCATTAACGTTAACATAGCCAATGTGTTAACAAACTGATTATGTATCCTTAGAATGTAAGTGAATGAAATCTCTTAGAATTTTTTAACTAGCTTGCTTAAATATTTGTGATAAGGTATTAATTTCTTGTCCTTTGTTCTATATTCCCCTAAGATCTGGAGAATTATAAGGAAAGAATCTCCGTACACTTTCAATTCTTGTATTCCCATATCTAACGCCATTTTGAGCCCCAAAATACAAGCTTCATATTTTGCAATGTTATTGGTATATGGGAATGTTAATCTTACTGCCATTGGAAAATGGTTATCCTCAAGTGATACCAATACTGCTTCTACCCCACATCCAAACATGCTGGCTGCTCCATCAAAATACATTTTTCATCCCAACTACTCACCACTCAACTCGTTTGTTATCATCACATTTTCATCAGGAAATTGTGCTTCTAAAACCTCGTATTCATCTTCTAATGGGTATTTTGTCAATTGAACAGCCACTGCCTGCCCCTTGACTGAACTTTAACTCAGGTACTTTATATCAAACTCAAAGGGTAACATTTGCCACTTCAATATTCTCCTAATCAACGCTAGCTTTTTCGCTAAATACCTTAACAGGTCATGTTTTGTCAACAACTCTATTGAGTAATAGAGAGTATACTGCCTGAGTTTATGCATTACCCACACTAAGGCACAACATGTTCTTTCCACTTCTGAGCACTTTTGATTGTCTTCCATGAATTTCTTACTTAAATAGTATATAGGATGCTCTTTTCTTCCCTTTTCGTCTTTCTGTCCCAGCATGTACCCCATCGATTCAGGGAGAATCATTAAATAAAGGATCAACAGCTGTCCCGATGTGGGAGTGACCAATATAAGAGGATTCATGAGATATTTTTTTATTTTAGTAAATGCGTGCTCACATTGTTCATCCCACTCTATCGTGGCTTTCTTCCTCAATAGCTTAAACAACAGCTTGCATCTATCAGTTAGTTGTGATACAAACCGAGCAATGTAATTTAATCTCCCTAATAATCCTCTAACTTCTTTGACAGTCTTAGGCATAAGCATGCTTATGATCGCCTTTACTTTATCCGAGTCTACTTCTATTCCTCTTCTACTAACCACGAAACCCAATAATTTGCCTGAAGTCACTCCAAAAGTGCATTTTTCAGGATTCAACTTCAGTTGAAACTTCCTCAATCGCTTAAATAGTTTACGCAAAATAACTACTTGGTTTTCATTCTCTTTGGATTTGGTGATCATATCATCCACATCAACTTCAATTTCTTGATGCATTATGTCATAGAATAAGGCAACCATAGCACGCTGGTAAGTTGCCCCAGCGTTTTTCAACCCAAATGGCATCACGCGATAACAAAACGTTCCCTAGGTAGTAACAAACTTTGTTTTAATTTTATCTTCTTCTGCCATTTTAATTTGATTATACCTCGAGAAACCATCCGTAAATAAGAAAAGATGATTCCCGACTGTATTATCCACTAATACATCAATATGTGGCAAAAGAAAATTATCCTTTGGTGTTGCCTGGTTTAAATCACGGAAATCTATACAGACCCCAACTTTCTAATTTTTATTCAACACTAGTACCATATTAACCACCTATTCGAGGTAATTCGATATTTCTATAAATCCGACTTCTAACAACTTCTTCACTTCTTCTTTTATCTTAAGGAGTATTTTCGGCCTAAATGGTCTAAGCTTTTGTCTTTTTGGTTTAATTTCTTCCCTAGTTGGGAACTTGTGAACCACAATAAACGAGTCTAAACTAGGCATATCTTCATAAGACCAAGCGAATATATCTAAGTATTCAGATAACAATTGTGACAACTCCTGCTTTTGATCGTTCATTAAATCACCACCAATTTTCAAATTTCGTGCATTTTCCTTTGTTCCCAAATTAATTACATCCGTTAGTTTGTCAATAATCACTCTACCTTGTTCATGTTGATGCCAATTTTCCTGAATTTCATTTGGAGTCTCAATATCATCTCCGATGTCTAACCCAATAAGGTCGAAGGTGATATTGGCACTTTCATCATTTATATGCGTGAGATATCCATTATATCCATCATTTTTATTGGATCTAAGGAGTAAAAGAAAAGGATAACAAATAAATAACAAGGAAGAATTGATAGAAAGAAAGAAACGATTTTTATTGGATGAATTAAATCAAATTGTCAGATAGAAAAGACCTAACTAATCGGACTAATTATTGAAATCGAATGTTCCTAATTAATCTAATTTTGCATTTCTTAGAGAGACCTATTCATGGGAACAGAAAACCATTTATACAAAGAAACTAGTATGTCGACATCTTCTCTCCCATTCGGACCGATGTTGCATTGCTGAATTAGGGCCTTAGATAAACTGGCTACTTCAGGTTCTTGAACATCAGCTGGCGTTGGGAATGTTTGACGGATGTCCGGAAAATCCATGTGAGCATGGTACACCTAATCCCCTCTTTTGTTCCTAGTTTTAGCCTTCATTTCTTAAATCTCTTCTTCAGTAGGCTCATACTCAAGCCTGAACGTTCCAATCTGCTACTTAAGCTATTTCAAACAACCCCATGTCTCTTGTTTCGCTTCTTAAATCATACTGACTTCATTAAAAATCTATAACCCTAGCTCTTCTAATTCTTCATCCCCGATATAGGGAATAGTCGTTTCTTTATAAATCTCATAATCCTGTTCCCCAAGAATAGTAACCAATTGTCCATCGACTATGAACTTCACTTTCTAATGTAAGCTAGATGGAGTTGCCCCTGCTGAATGAATCTACAGTCTTCCTAGAAGAAGATTGAAAGTTTACGAGATGTTAAGAACTTGGAAGGGGATAGTAAACACTTGTGGACCAATTTCAACCTGCAACCCAATTTCTCTAATTATCTCTTGTTTTGATCCGTCAAAAGCCCTTATTGAAATCAAGCTCAACTTTTTTTCAATCACCTTCACATTAAGTAGATTTAGCGTCATCAATGGACACACATTCAATGATGACCCATTATCTATCAAAACTTAGGTAACTACTTTCCCTGTACACTTAACCACTATGAAGAGGGGCTTTATGTGCTGGTCTCCTTCTTTACCTAGCTTGTCTGACGAAAATGAGATCCGATCTACTACAAATATTAAGTTTACCATTAACCCCAGTTTTTCCATAGAAATTCCTTCAAGTACCTTGACCTCCTTTAGAATTTTAATTAGTGCCTCTCGATGAGTATCTGATGACAATAGTAAGCCCATTAAAGAGATTTGGGTTGGTATTTTGGCTAGCTGGTCCATTATCTTATATTCACTAGCCTTCACTATCTTCTTAGTAACATTCTGATCTTTATCTTCTGTATCTTTAAAGATTTTTTGAGGAGGCTCTTCTACAATGGATTTCCTCTTAGCTTCCTCATGCGAATCATAAACTCATCCCAAGCGGGTAAGCCCATCGACCATGGGTAATGAGGCCCTAATCATTTGATTCACCATTTAGTAATCCAAAGGTGCTGCTTTATAATCTCTAGGGCTATCAAGACATTGAAAGAGATCTTCTTAGGCTTTCCTGATTCCTCAACTTTCTTAGTCTTTCCATCATATTCAAAAATCAACGGCTTTGGCTGGTCTCCAATCATTCCAACCATCCTAGCCGCCTTCTTGGCTTCTGCAATGAGCCTGTCTTTTTCCTCAAATTCTGGACCCCATCCAGTAGGCGGGGCGTTAGTACATATGACAGGTGAATCGACATAGTCCACCAAATAATCAAACTTCCCTATCGATTCTCCTAGGGTGTTAACCGTCGAATCTCCGGCTTTATTTCTCTTTCTAAGCTCCTTCTGAGTGCTTCTCTTTTGTGGTTTTAGAATTGTCATAGCCACGATATTGACTGTCTTTATCTTTCCTTCCTTAAGTAGTCGATATATCACCGGTTTGGTTCGAGTCCTATCCCGGAGATTCATATCCTGCAAGTACCTAGTCTTCCTCAGATTCTACGCTATTTCCTTAATAGTGATGGGGAGACTATCTAGGTCAATTTCTAGTTCTAAAGCTTCAGCAACAATCATATTGATCGAATATCCATGATTTGGTAGAGGGTTGTTAGCAACATTGGGAGTAGGAGTCTGGATGAAATCTAATTGAACCAATTTGGCATCAATAAGATCCTGGATTTCATGTTTGAGTCTCTAACATTAGTTCGTAGAATGCCCCACTTGCCCCAAATGACAATCACATCGAAGTTCTGGGTTATAATCCCTCGGTCTTTGCCCTTCTCTTGGTATTTCAAATGTCAAGAGGTTCTCCTTCCTTAATCATGTAAGAATCTAACTTAGAGGAATGGAAATATGCGTGAACTGTCTTCTCTATGGGTGGTTGTTCTGATTTGGACTCGGTGGGGGATTAGATCCTCCAGTCATAGCTACTGGGGCTGTGGGTCTGATAAGGTTGCTGGTATCAACAACGCTGATAGTGGTTTCTTTAGCTTTGTTAGAAAATCTTGAGGGGAGGTGTCTTCTTTTCAGCTATTTTAGGATTAGGGAGCCTTCCAGTAGCAATGGCTTCCTTAATTCAGCTTCTTAAGGCTACAATTTCTACAAAATTGGAGGCAAGATGCCCAACCAAGTGTTGGTAATACGGGCTTCCAAGAGTATTAATGAAAGCGAAGGTCAGATCCTTTTCAATTAAGGGTGGAGTCACCCTAGCGACCATGCTCCTCTATCTTTGGGCGTATTCTTTAAAATTCTCATTGGTCTTTTTTCGTAGATTGTTTAAATCCCACATGGACAGGGCTACTTCAATGTTGAATTTATACTGGTTGTAGAAAGCCCGTGCTAACTTATGCTAAGTATTAATTTCATTCAAGTCCAACTAAGCATACTAGGTTAAAGCGAGCCCTGTTAAGCTATCCTTAAAAGTCTGGACCATCACCTTATCATACTTCGTGTATTTCCCCATTTTCCTGATGTATAACCTAATGTAAAGTTTCGAGTAACCAATCCTATCATATTTCTCAAATTTTGACACCTTAAATCTTTTCGGGAAGTCATTGTCTTCATAGGACGGTAAACTGATCATTCCCATTTGCTCAAACCCATTCACCATTTCCAAGGTTTTCATCTTCTCAGTTAACTTCTGCATGACCTTTCTTTCCATTTCACGGTGTTTCTCTTCGATCTCTTTCCTCTATACCTCGGCATTAGGGGCTGATTCTTCATCTTCTAGTTCAAGGGGAGGGGTCATTTCTGCTTTCCGACTCGGGTTAGCTTGAGATCCTTGTCTATTGTTAAGGATCCCAATAGCCTGAGTGAGAGCCTAAATCTGTTTGACCATCTTGTTCATGTTTTCTTCTAGAGTCATTACTCTTAGGTTGGGCACAATTTGACTGACATTTCCAATACCCTGAGTCGACATCCTTGCCTTAGAACAAGTGAATATCGAGCTTCTAGTTGAGTCTGTTTGCTTGGATAATATTTTCAAAATCCTACGTGAAAACCTAAGTTTTAGACTTTTTAGTGAATTAAAGATTTTTTTTTTTCTTTTCCTGTTTTTGTGACATTTGTTATTCTGCTGTTTGCCTCTTTTTGTTTTATTTTTATTTTTTTTTAAAATCAAATAAACAAACAAATAAATAATAATAATGAGCAAGAGACTGCATAATTAATGAAAATTTTATTTACTAAAGCTGCAAATTTATTAATCATAAGATCCAACTTATATGACAAACTAAACGAAAGGAAAAGAAAAACTCCTAACTAATCTTAAAAAAAAAAAAACTTAAATCTTATATCTACAAAAGCCGACGAATCTGGCTAAGACGAACCTCATCAACTTCCCTCATAAGTCTTCATACCATAACATCCCTTTCTCGAATCTTGCTTCTCAAGAATTGATTTTTCTCTAGCAGTCTCTCGTTTTCCAACCTTAACTCTTCAACAATCCTATTACTTTCCTAGAACTGGGCTTCAACTCTGGCTCGTATGGTGTCTCGGTAGGCCCGCTTAGCGGGTAAAAGATGTACTGGATTCGATTCGTATCTAAATACATCTGGAGCTTCATATCGTATCTTTCTAATTTTCTCTAACTGATCATAAATGAACTACTTGGTGGCTCGGTATTCTCTGACTTTGCCCCTTTGAAGTTCCCACATTGACTATCTTTTTTACTTCTCTTCGTTCCCACAGCTTCACGAGTTTTGCTAGTCATTGGATTAGAGTAGCCATAGATAGACAAGGATCTTGATAATTTACTGTGACGAGATCCAAGGAGTCTTTGTAAGCTATCTCTTATAGTAGGCCCAACTGTCTAGTAACATAAGCTAGGAAAGATTCGGTATAGCCTGCAATACCAATAAGGGGAACTCTTGCATAATTAATGTACCCCAAGACAATTTGAGTGCAGTGGCTTAATCTAGCTATTCACATAAAGTCTATTGGCTGTATTTTGCTGATAACTGGCACCCATCCCTTAAATTGAGCTTCATCTGGTATCTTGAGGTGGTAGGCAAATTCGTCAATTGGGTCCATATTCTCTATCAAGGACTCTCTAAGAAGATTCCCTTCATACCCTTGTATGTGACTAAGAAACCATACGGCAAAGATTGTAGGGTTAGCCATGAAATAACCATACCCCTGCTTCTTCAGGTAGGTAAGCATCCTGAACTATTCTGCTAATAGCGTTGGTATATAAGATTTACCAGCTAAAAATTAAGTCACTAACTCAGCAACCCTATAGTGAACCTGACCATATCTAAAAGGAAACAGCACTGTTCCAAACACTGCTACAATAAAGGCGTTGACCCTCTTTTTGGCCCAGGATTCATATTCTCTGTCGAAGATCTTGTGATATTTCTGGTAAGTATTTAGGCTTGAAAACCACTTTACTAATCTTAGGATATTGAGACATTTTTAGCCTTCTGAAGATAAGAATGGGGCTAAGGCTAACTTCTTGACTCCCTACAGCATCATGAAAGTTTTCTCAGGCTGGACTCTAAGATCATGGATAGCTATGCTTGCTTCGAGGGGCAGGGCACTAAGTAGCTGCGAGTATTCTTCTATGGTAGGTGTTAATACATGTAGGCCGAAGTGGAAAGCTACAGATTCTGGATCCCAGTAATGGATAAGGGCCTGGATTAGAGGCCGATGGAGCTGGATCCATATGAGTGATATGACTGGCCTGATCTTCTTGTAGATGTGATTTTACTTAGCAGATGAAAGCTGGTTTAACCAATTTTTCAGGATAGCTTCAGGGAAGGAGTACTTATCCAACTGGACTTCACAGACAGGCTTTAGGCTAACGGGTTCCGGACTAATACTACCCTGACTTTCCATATCTATATTACAAAAAGATATAAATAAAATAAAAATGCGACGACTATTTACAACAAGGATACTAAATTAAGAATAAAGTTGGATCTAATGCTAATAATTTCACAGCTTTTTCACAAATTTCCATAGAAATTATACAGCCTTTCATCGACTAAGGGTAATAAAAAAAATGAGACACATATAACACTAGAAATAAAATATTCATAAAAAAACGAAAGTAATCAAGTATAAAAATGCAATATGTTGCACACACATGCAATGCAATAGGAGTCAGTAATTTAATAAATTATAGGAATTATGATAAATCCACGGTCAAAAGCACCCCCATATATAAGTATATTTAAAATATGATTTAATAAAAATGAAGCTCGTATATACTTATATATAAAGGTCAAAATGTTTTTAATTGAAAATGGGCGATGAACTGACTACAAATTAAATCAAACTTTTCTTATAATAAAAAAAAAACTACCCCTATTTCAAAAAATGATGCAAAGGGAGTGGAGTATACGGGTCCCAAGCTTTACAGCTTTAAGACTTTTTGAAGAGAAGCCTAGTGTGTTATATCGAAGCCTCAATGGACTTGCCTATCACCACTAGGCGAAGGTAATGACTCCAACAACTTGAGGGTTACACAATGGCGGCCCATCCTAGGTTCCTAAGGCGACCTAGGTCCAATCACACCTAATCGTGCAAATGATTACTTAAAATAACCCCCCTACCCTCCCTCTAATTCCCCAAGAAGGCCCATTGGGCTGAGCTTTTTTTTTTTCTTAGGGCCTGCATTACTAAAAACCCATTAGTACAACTATAATACAAAAATAAATAAATAAATAAATAAAATAATAACACGAAAGCCCATCAATAATTTTTTATTTTCATATGGCTAGCCCACCAATTTCCCTAGTAAAGTCGCTAATTCTGTCAAGCCTTATTTTGATTTCCTTAATTTTACTTATATTAAGCCCAACTCACTTAATATAAATTATTCTACATTAAACTAAGGAAATACTTTTCTTAAAAAATTTAAAATAAAAAAAAATTAGAGTTGCCAACCGGTGAAAAAGAAATTAGGGTTTTTTGGCCACTAATCTACAAATATTCTAAAAAAATTGAACTAGAAAAAAAAAAAACTGGGTTCGGGGGTTAACCTATTAAAACTAATTCATCATACAAAAATTAAAAGAAATTGATGGGCCTTTTTATAACATTTTCTAAAAATACTAAAAAAAAAATAGATCTAAGTAATTAAAAATAACTAAAAACGATTTTTTTTATTATTTTTATTACGAATTTCTAAAAAAAAAGAAAGAGAAAAAAATTTTTATTTTTTTAACGGTTGCCCCGAAGGTGCCTACGTACTTGCTAATCAGGATGAAACTGACCGTAGTTCTTTTTTTTTTTTATAAAATTTTTAGTGAGTGGGTTGTTTTCATTTTGAAAACCGAGAAAAGTTTACGTTTGTTAATTTATTATTTAAAAAAATTGTAGAAAATCTAATTTTCCTAAATTAAAAAAAAAACCTAACTAACTCACTTTAGATTTTTTTTTTTATTTTTCTAAAAAAATTGCTAAGTATCAAAATGTATTTTTATTAAAAAAATGATTTTTCAAGAAAAACCCTAATTTTGCAAGAAAATAATTAAAAAAAAAAACCTGCACTTAAACTAAAAAAAAAAAAACAGAAAACATAACTAATTAATAAAAGAACAATAATATAAAATAATAACAATTTACCTAGGTCAGGTCGCATCAATGTTGGGCGAGTACGGGTGATAACTAGGCGATGGTAGGCGAGATGCGAGCGAGAGCGAAGGCGATGCGAGCTACAATGGGTGAGAGCGAGGGCGTGTTAGGCGACACAAGCTACAATGGGTAAGAGCGATGGCGTGTTAGGCGACAGTGGCTGAGACTGAAGGCATGTGTTAGGCGATACGGGTGTGGCTGGACGAGAGCGAGGGCGTCAATGAAGGCATGCTGGGCGAGAGCGAAGGTGTACTGGGTAACATAGGTGTGGCTGGGTGAGAGCGAAGGCACGCTGGGTGACAGTAAAGGCGATTCGGGAGTGGCTAGGCGAGAGCGAGGGCATGTTGTGCGAGACACGATGATAGGCGGTGACTTGGGCGATGCTAAGCAGTGTTCTGGGCAGTCTTGGGCGACGCGATGGTAGTATGGCGATGGTGCACAGTGGTGCTATGATGTTGTCGCGCAATGGTGTGTGTCAGTGTACGGTGTGTATCGGTGTGCTGTTGTGGTAATGTGCGGTGGTGGCTCGTGAAGGGGCTTAAAGTGTTTTTGTTGAGGGTATGTGATTAAAAAGAAAAGCCTCCTTCAATTACCGACCGATATGATATTTATAAACTCTAAAATCGAATCTTTTGTATCATTGCGATTTAATCTAAATTCACCTTAGCTTCTATAAACCTTATCTAGTTCGGGCTTTTCTTTTAAGGCTCCACTTGATCCAATTTAGCCCAATAATTTAACAAATCTTAATTTTGAGCCCTTAAATTGGTCTGGCCCAAAACTAACTGATTTAGCCCATCTCAATAACTGATCCAACAACTTAATCCAACTCGATACAACTTGATTCATGACTCAACTTGCTATGACCTAACTTAATTTTCTTTTTTTCCCTTTTTTTTTCTTTTTTATTTTTCATTTTTTTTATTTTAATTTTCATTTTTTATTTATTATTATTTATTTTTATTTTATCAACTTGGCTCAATGAAAAAAATTAGCAAAAATAAGGTGTCTATAGCAGTCAATTGAACCAGTAACTTGCTTTGTTTTACATACGCAAAATAGAATATAACAGAACTTCAAGAAAAACTACTACAGTTTACACAAAATCTCTGCTCTAATACCAAGATGTTGTGAACCGTAACCAAAAATAGATAAGGCCGGTTGCTAGATGGGTCCAAACTTGTAGAAAGCTTGAAAAAAGATTAATGGGAAAAGTATGAAAGGGGCAAAATAAAGAATGAAATACTAAGCAAAACCTATGAACAGTTCCAGAGGATATTACGCACCAATAGAACTTCCAAAGACTTATGGCACAATTCGATATGATGCACGAATCAGTCCGATGAGGTTACTCGCCACCTAACTTTGCTCAAGGGTTAGGATAAAAGTGATGCCAAGAGTAAATAGACGATGTTTACATAAAGAAGGAAAGTACTCAAAAGTGTATTAGAATGATCTATCTTCTCACAATTACAAGTACAAGGGTATTTATATCCATAAGTTAGGGCAACTTACCTAAAAAGGAAAAGACAAAAATGGCATTTCCTAAGAAAGAAAAGATCATGATACAAAAGGGTAAAAATGAATATACAAGAAAAATAATCATTGGTGTAACGGATTCTACACATAATACTATACACGTGGCGATGCTACATTGGTGAGGTTGTTAAAGGATGTAGACAAAAAGCATAGATAGCTGGCTTATCTGAGTAGGGACGACTTTGTTAGTCCAAGTCTTTCTTTCTTGGCTTCTCGACAAGGAAGATGCTGAGTAATTGGTCGGCACGAATGCAAGAGAGTAATCTTCAATTCAGCATACTATAAAAAAATGGGTGGTCATACGGCTTGGCAGAAGAGTGCCTTAGCAAGGAAGTACTCGACTTCGGCAGGGGTCGGTTGGAACAGAACGATTCTTCGTATCAGTTTCTCTAATCCTCAGGCTCGGCTTCGAGCCAAGGGTTCGGCAGTCTGATTCCCATTAATAATGGTCATCAACGAAGACCTTCCAAAGCTACAAGTAGACAGTATAGATGAAGAACCCGAGGAGGAAGAGGTCCCTATTGAGAAAGAAAGTGCCGAAAAAGAGCTGATTGAGGAGGACATGTTTGCTAAAGACTTGGACAAGTTACTCATGGTTGTCTGACATACTATAAACGTGGAACCCTAGCGAGATGAGGAGTAGAGAGAGAATTTGTTCCATATCACTTGTAAGGTAAATGAGCAAGTATGTGCCCTCATCGTAGATAATGGAAGCTGTACTAATGTAGCATCAGCCGATCTTGTCTCAAAATTGAAGTTGCCGATTGTTGCACATCCGAGGCCATACAAGTTGTATTGGTTGAGTGAGAAAGAAGTATTACATGTCATTCGGCAAATACTATTGTCGATTGCTATAGGAAATTACTCTAACTAGATTCTTTGCAACGTACTGCCTTTGTGTGTTTCCCACATATTGCTGGGTAGGCTATAGTTGTTTGGTAGAAGAGTTATACATGACGGCTATTGGAGCATATATATGTTTGAGAAGTATGACCAAAAGATCACACTGAATTTGATGTCGCCAAGAGAAGTTAATAAGTTATAGACAAAACTTGCTTATGGATTAAAGAAAACTCTGGTGATGAGTAGAGCTGAGCTCCAAGAGGCAGTTAGTACTAATGAGTCAACCCTTTTATTGGTCAGGCGACTATTGGAAATAAAAAAGCAAGGTGAGCTAGCCTAAGAAATCAAAGAGTTGCTAGATGAATATACCGACCTGTTCCCAAAATAGTTACCTAAGGGATTGCCCCCAACTCGAGACATAGAGCACTGCATTGACTTAGTACCTAATACTACACTACCGAATAAGCCAACTTATCAAATGAATCCCAAGCAGGCTTCTGAACTCCAATGTCAAGTTAATGAGTTGTTGGAGAGAGGCTATATAAGAGAAAGTCTCAGCTTTTATGCTATGCTTGCACTTCTAGCATCGAAGAAAGATACAACCTAGTAAATGTATGTAAATAGTTGAGCTGTGAACAAAATCACGATCAAATACAAGTATCTGATCTCGAAGCTAGAAGACATGTTGGATAAACTCAATTGAGCCAAGATTTTCAACAAGATTGATCTTAAATCTGGCTATAATCAAATCCGCATGTGGCCAGGAAACGAGTAGAAGATTGCATTCAAGACTCGACATGGACTTTATGAATGGATGATCATGCCTTTCAACTTGTTGAATGCCTCAAGCACTTTCATAAGACTAATGAACCATATGTCGAGACATCTCATAGAGAAGTGTGTCGTGGTGTACTTTGATGACATCCTTGTCTACAATGCCGACATGCTAAGTCACTATAAACATCTTAAAGCAGTCTTGGATATCCTTCGTATCGAGAGACTATTTGGCAATCTAAGGAAACATTGCTTTTGCCAAGAGGAAGTGGTATTCTTGGACTATGTAGTCAATGGAGGAGGCTTGTAAGTCGATGATGAAAAGATCCAAGTAATTGTTGAGTGGGTGACTTCTACTACTTATGCTAATGTGAGAAGTTTCCATAGACCGGTTTCGTTTTATAGAAGGTTCATCAGGAATTTCAGCACCTTCACTGCACCGCTTATCGAGTTAACAAAGAAGAACACCGACTTCTAATGGGGAGAAAGGGAGGAGAGGAGTTTTGCCAAGATAAAGAAAGATTTTAGTTCTGCCTGACTTCAAGAAAATCTTTAAGTTGGAGTGTAACGCATCAAGCATTGAAATAGGTACTGTCTTGATGCAGGAAGGTTAACCAATTGCTTTCCATAGTAAAAAGCTCCAAGGATCACAACTGAACTACTTCGCATATGATAAGGAACTTTTGGCACTAATCCGAGTACTGCAAGTGTAGCAACACTATTTACTGCTAAGAGAATTTGTCATATATACTGACCATGAATCGCTAAAGTACCTCCTAAGTCAGACCAAGTTGTTTAAGTGGCAGGCGAGATGGGTTGAATTCCTTAAAGGATTTAATTTTGTAATAAAGTACAAGTAGGGAAAGAGCAACGTAGTTGTAGATGCTCTTTCGAAGAGATATGCACTTTTATTAAAGCTATAAATCAAACTGTTTGGGTTTGCAAGTAATAAAGAACAGTACTCTAAGGATTCATACTTTGGAACCATAATTTTGTGGTGCGTCAATGGGAGGACAGTGGATGAGTATCATGTAGAGGATGGCTACTTATTCTGAGGTAGAAAAATTGTACGTGTCAATTTGTTCACTAAAGGAGCTATTGATCAAGGAAGGCTACAGTAAAGGACTCTCGGGTCATTTTGGAGAAAGAAGAACTTGTGAGTTGTTGAATGGTCGATTCCATTAGTCGAGAATGAGGAGAGATGTGCATCGAGTGGTTGAAGGCTGTGTAATGTGAAAGAAAGCTAAGTGCCAAGCCATGCAAAGGAAAGCAATGCCTTTGCCTATCCCAATAAAGCCATAGATTGAATTGAGCATAGACTTTGATCTTAGACTATCACGAACTATCTGAGGCAAAGATTCTATAATGGTCGTCGTAGATTCGTTTAGCAAAATGGCACACTTCATGCCCTGCTAAAAAACAAACGATGCTTTGGCTATTGCTTCTTTTTTCTTGCAAGAGATTGTATAGATTTATGGCTTGTCGAGAAGCATAGTGTCCAATAGAGACCCGAAGTTCTTGAGCCATTTCTGGAGGACTTTGTGGCATTGGATAGGGATCAAACTACTATTCAGTACTTCTTGTCACCCTTAAACTAACGGCCAAACGAAAGTGGTTAACCACGCTTTAGGTTCTCTACTCCGAGCTGCAGTAGACAAGAACTTAGTTGACAAGGACATTTGCTTACCTGTTGTTGAGTTTACTTAGAATCGAATAATATATAACACCACTAAGCAGACTCCCTTTAAAGTAGTCTATGGTTTTAATCCCAAGTTGCCCCTCGATCATACCCCTGCACCTGTACCCACGCAAGAGGACTACGATACCTTAGCCAGAGTACGATCCCTTTAACACATCTATGACAAGGTCACTCATCACATCGACCAAGCTGCTAGAAAAATGCGAGAAAAGACTAAGAGTATGACAGCTAAACAATTTCAGCCAGGAGACTTGGTGTGGCTACACCTCAACAAGGAATGGTTCCCGAACAAGAGAAAGAACAAATTATCTGTAAGAGTGGAAGGACCTTTCAGAATCTTCTAAAAGATCAATGATAATGCCTAGAAGTTAGAATTGCCCGAGGACTATGGGGTTTTTGACGCCTTCAACATTGCTAACCTCAGTCTGTATTACCTTAACGGAGAATTGAGTGAAGACCATTCGGATTTGATCCCAAATCCAAAACAACCCAGAAGTAATGATGGGAATTAAGCTACCGGACCTTTGACCCGCAGCCGAACCTAAGGACTAGTATGACGAATCCTTCTATTCCAACCGACCCCTGCTAAGGCTAAGTACTTCCTTGCCAAGTCACTTTATATACCGAGCCATATGACTGTCCATCTTTCTATAGTGCGCTAAATTGAAGATTACTTACTCCCGCCCAAGCCGACCAATTACTTGGTATCTTACTTGCCAAGAAGCCGAGAAAGAGAAACTTTGGACTAACTAAGCTATTCCTACTCGGATAAGCTAGCTATCCATATTTTTTTGTCTGCATCTTCTAACAACCTTGCCAACGTAGCATCACCACGTGTACAGAATCATGTGTAGAATCCATTACACCAATGATTGTTTTTCTTATATATTGATTTTTACCCTTTTGTATCTTATCCATTGCTTCCTTAGGAAATGCCATTTTTGTATTTTCCTGTTTAGGTAAGTTGCCCTAACTTATGAGTATAAATACCCTTATACTTGTAACTGTAAGGATAAATAGATTATCCCTAATATACTTGAGTATTTTTCTTCCATGCATAAATACCTTGTTTACTCTTGGTATCACTTTTATCCTAACCTTTGAGTAAGGCTAAGTGATGAGTAACCTTACCAAATCGATTTGTGCATCATATCGAATTGTATCGTGAGTTCTCGGAAGTTCCATTAGTACGTCACATTCTCTAGAGCTGTTCATAGGTTTTGCTTAACTTTCATTTGCCGTTCATTCCTTTTCACACTCTCTTCCATTAGTTCTTTTGAGCTTTCTACGAGCTTGGACCCATCTAATAACCGGCCTCATCTATTATTGGTCACGGTTTGCATCACCCAGTTTTGTGCCACCCTGTTTTAGCAGAGCCGAGGAGGCCATACAGGGCCAAGGATAGGAATGACCGATCTAATGACAACCGAGCAAGCCAATAGGGCTGAGCTGGTCAGATAGGTCAACTCGATGTTATGCCAACCTCAAGGATATATGAGAGAAGGTTGACTTCTAGATAAAAGACTAGCGAAGTGAAATGCTTTAAATGCTTAGGCTTCGGATATATGGCTATTGAATGTCCGAACTGATGCGTCATGGTGCTTTAAGGAGATATAGTAGACAACATTGACAAGAGCGAGCTCGAGAAAGAAGAAGATGTTGGAAAAGCTAAAGCTGAAGAGGAAGAGGAGACCAGTATTTACGTCAATTAGGAAGAAGTGATGGCCTTAATCTTGAGACAAGTACTAAATTCCTTACCGAACTTTGAGGAGGACTAGAGGGAGAATCTACTCTATACCAAGTATACTGTCCAAGGCCAATTGTGCACAATTGTTGTAGATGGAAGGAGTTGTACTAATGTCGTCGCACAGTTCTTTGTGTAGAGGTTAGGTTTATTGACCTCAAAGTATCCTTGACCTTACAAGCTACATTGGCTTCATAATAAGGGTGCTTTACGCGTAACTGAACAAGTGACCATACCGTTCAGTATTGGGAGTATGTATAGGAATGAAGTAGTATGCGATGTCGTCCCTATGGCAGCTTCACATCTGCTACTTGGACAACCTTGATTGTTTAACCGGCATGTTATTCATAATGGGTATAAGAACACCTATGCCTTTGTTAAGGATCGAAGAAAGATTGTGTTGCAACCCTTAACCCCATCCTAAGTAAACGAAACCCATAATCAGCTCACTCGAGCTAGTAAGAAGAATGCCTTAACGATAAGCTGACGAGACCTTCAAGCTGTTGAAAAGGATGAAGAATCTATGTTCCTGTTGATAAGAAGATTGTTGGAAATGAGAGATTTAGAGGATATCTCTGATGAAATCCGAAGCTTGGTAAATGAGTTTTCCGGTCTATTCCCTGAAGAATTGCTTCCAATCCAAGGCATTGAGCATTGTATTGATCTACAGCCAGGCATCACCATACCAAACCAACCTGCATACAGAATAAACCCTGAGCAAGCTGCCAAGTTGAAAAGATAGGTAGACGAACTCATAGGGCAAGAATATGTAAGGGAGAGCATGAGTCCTTATGCTGTACTGGCTCTACTCATCCTTAAAAAAGATAGTTCATGATGCATGTGCATCGACAGCCAAGCAATCAATTGAATTACTATTAAGTAAAGATATCCAATATTGAAGCTCGATGACATGTTAGATTAACTTCATGGCGCCAAGATATCTTCAAAGATTGATTTGCGAAGTGGTTACCACCAAATTCGCGTGAAGTTGGGCGATGAATGGAAGATTGCCTTCAAGAATAGGCACGGACTCCACAAATGGTTGGTTATGGCATTTGGACTTATCAATGCACCGAGCACATTCATGAGGTTGATAAACCATGTAATGTGCCCTCTAATTAGAAGATGTATGGTCGTGTACTTTGACAATATATTGGCATACAGTACCAACCTAAATGACCATGTTCAACATCTTTGCGAAGTATTTGACTTTTGGCGAACTAAAAAGTTGTATGAGAATGTGAAAAAGTATATGTTCTGCTAAAAAGAGGTGATCTTCCTAGGGTTTATAGTGTCAAGGGAAGGACTCCAGGCAAATGAGGAGAAGATTCAAGCTATTTTTTAGTGGTTGACACCAAAGATTGTCACTGAGGTTCGAAGCTTTCATGGCCTAGATTCTTTTTATAGGTGATTTATCAAAAAATTCAATACCATAGTCGCCCTCTTAATCGAGTTAACAAAGAAGGATGAAGGGTTCGAGTGGAACGATCGAATTGAGCAAATCTTTAGGGAGATCACGGAGAAGCTCACCTCGATGCTTATCCTTTCATTACTCGATTTTGATAAACTCTTCAAATTGGAATGCGATGCATCGGGTGTGGAAATTGGCGTTGTTTTGATGCAAGAGCAATAACCCGTCACTTACTATAGTAAGAAGCTTAGTGGTCATACCCTAAACTATTATGTGTATGAGAAAGAGTCATACTCTTTCTATTGAGCCTTTACTGTTTAGCAACAGTATTTACTGCCACGAGAGTTTATTATTTATACCATGAGTCTCTAAAGCATATAGGAAGTCATAACAAGCTTTCGAATAAGCAAGCCAAGTGGTTGGAGATTATAGAAGGGTTATCATACGTAATCTGGTACAAGAAGGGAAGCGCAAATGTGGTCGTCAATGCTTTATCACGACGACAAACTTTGTTGACCGCTTTACAGGCCAAATTATTAGGATTCTTACTCATTACAAAGCAGTACGCTCATGATCCTCGTTTCGACCCTATCTTAGAATAATGGGGGGATGGAATTGCTATTAAGGGATATTATCTTAAGGAAGGCTATTTGTTTAAGGATCGAAGGCTGTGTATACCGAACTGTTCCATGTGTAAGCTATTAATCAAGGAAGCTCATAGCGGCAGATTATTAGGTTACTTTAAAGAGACCAAGACAACCAATCTATTGAAGGAAAAAATTTACTGGCTAGGGTTGGTTAAGGATGTCCATAAGGTAGTTAGTAGTTATAAAGTGTGCAAACGAGCTAAGGGGAAGAGAGAACCCCATGGAGAATACATGCTGCTACCAACACCAGCCTTACCTTGAGCTAATCTCAACATAGACTTTGTCCTAGGGTTGCCACGAACATCTAAAGGAAAAAATTCTATCTTTGTTGTAGTGGATCACTTTAGTAAGATGGCGCACTTCATTCCAGTACCATCGAACTAACGATGCCTTATATATTGCTGATTTGTTTTTATAAGAGGTTATTCAACTACATAGGGCACCAAAGACTATTGTCTTAGATCGGGACACAAAATTCTTAAGTTATTTTTGGAAGATTCTTTGGAGAAGACTTGGAACTAAACTTATATTTAGCTCTAGTAGCCACCCTCAGACTGATGGCTAGTAAAGTGGTAAACAGGATGCTAAGCAATCTGCTTAAAGTTGTCATGGGAAATAACTTGAGAGATTGGGATCTGTGCCTACCAGTTATAATGTTTGCATATAATCGAACTGTCCATAACACTACTAGGAAGACCCCCGAGGTTTTCTATGGCCTTAACCCTGTTATTCTTTTAGATATGGTTAATGCTCCAGCAGCTATTGAAGAGAGTCAATCTGGAATTAACCGAGCCTAAGAATTGCATGAGCTACACCAATCTATAACCAAGAAGATCACCAAATTCAATCAGAGATAGCACGAAATTGGTAGCCAAGGTCGTCGAACTGTGTCCTTCCACCTAGGAGACTTGGTATGGATACACCTCAATTGAGAATGATTCCTACAATTCAGACAGAATAAGCTATCTCCTCGAGTTGATGGTCTGTTTAAAATCATGAAGAAGATCAACCATAATGCTTATCAAATCGAGTTGCCTAATAACTACGATATTTCTTCTACCTTCAATGTGTTTGATCTAATCCCTCACCAACCAATGGAAGAAGAAGACCCCATGTGCACCCCAGAAGAAGAGGCAGAAACCCCTCTAGATTTGAGGGCAAATCTTTCCAATCCTCAGGCAGATGATAAGAATCAGGCCCTTAGACTAATCACTTATAGCCGACCTAGAGGACTCCCAGGACTTATGTGGAAAACACTAGCTCAAAACAAAAGCTAAGACAGGGATCCCTATGCCAAAATAATCTCTGACCGACCTCTTTGTTAGATCCTCACATGTGTCAGGCCTTACTCCCGAAGATAGCTTAAGATTATCTGAGCCGAGTTGCCAGACTAACCATAGACACCTGATGCTTATATAGCTGACTTCTCTATAAGATGGATTGATCCTCGACCTGATCTAAATCAAGTCAACCCCTGACTATAAGCGTTACTCTGCTTCTGCCTGCCTTGTATCATATTTCTCCCATCCAACAACTAAGAGACACGTGTATTTTGACATAATATTCCAGAATGATTCTTTCTTTTCCGTATTGAATATTCTTTGCCCATTTTATCCCTTTCAATATGATTTATGTAACTTAATTGTAAAATACCTTTTAGTCTTTTCATGCATGTAAAATAACCCTAGTGGATGGGTATATAAACCCTCACTTTCTTGTATGTAGACAATCAATTAATTAATATAGAATTTTCTTTCACTGAGTAACCTTAATGTTCTCATTATCGTTCAACTCTTATCTATTCCCCTTGACAAGGAGTAGTAGCAGTGAGTGACTCTTCAATTAAGACTAATACATCATATTCGGCAGATTGTAAGCCGAGTAAGATCTAGTGATGCATCATATCCACTCGGTAGCTGCTTGGAATTTGCTAACTTTTTTCCCTGTTTGTTTTTAGTTTGCTTCATTGTGGTGCTTTTTCGTATGTTCGACTCCGGAGACACATCATTACCAGTTGTAAAGTTCGCATACAATCGAATTGTCCATTATACCACTAAGTGGTCTATGGCCTCAATCCCACTATTCTCCTAGATCTAATTAGTACTCCCATAGTTGTTGAAGAGTGTCAATCTAGAGTCGCTTGAGCCTAAGAATTATAAGAATTGCATCAATTCATGGTAAGGAAGATCGCCAAGTTCAATCAAAGGCAATAAGAGATCGGTAGTTATGGTCGCTAAATTGTTTCTTTCAAACCACAGACTTAGTATAGATTCACCTCAGCCGAAAATAATTTCCGCACTTGAGACAGAGCAAGCTATCTCTACGACTTGATGGTCCATTCAAAGTCCTAAAGAAGATCAACTGCAATGCTTACCAAATTAAATTACCTGAGAACTATGGTGTTTCGTCTACCTTTAATGTGTCTAACTTGATTCCCCACAGACTTGAAGAAGGCGTAGCAGATGCTAAAACAAAGCAAGAACAAGAGACCTCTTCAGATTTGAGGACAAATCTTTTTAACCCCTAGGAAATGATAAGAATCAACTTGTTGGACTAGTTACATGTAGCCGAGCTAGAGGACTACAAGGATTTGCATGAAGAATACTAGCTTAAACCTCCATTCAAGATGAGGACTCCTATCTTGACATATACCTTTCACATTTCTACCAATCCGAATACTGAGCTCTAGTATAGACTGACATAATTTCGAGCTTCCGAGCAGAAGTGTTGACTTGCTAAGCAATCCCCATCCATTACCAAGCTCATATCATGATCCAATTAGTTTTCGAGCCAACCGAAGTTAGACCTATGTCTAAGTCGAGTTGCAAGATAACCGACCTGAAAAGGATTTGAACGTCCTTTAGTGACCGAGCTCTGCCCTAAATCAAATCAAGTCTACTTTAACTACTGGCTCTTTTCTTGACTTCATCTGAATTGTATTATATTAAAGCCAAGCCACCCTAAGGTGCGCTTCAGTAAGATTAGCTGCTTTCTAGATCACTAGCCATCATGTAACATGTGTCTTCTGGTACAACACTTCAAAAGGATTCCTTACTTTTTCTGTATAGAATATTCTTTATCCCCTTTTCTCTTTTTAGTATATTTCATGTATTCCATTTACAAATTACCCTTTTGTCTTTTCCATGTATGCCTTGTAACCCCAATGGAGCTAGTCTATATACTCCATTTATTTTGTACATAGGCAACATAACATTGCATTATCAATTATTACAAGTTTCCTTTATAAGTGACCTCAGTATTCTCATTTATCCCTTAACTCTTATCTATTTCTTTTAACAAGGAGTAATGGCAAGTGACCCTATAGTTTGGATTGATGAGTCATATCTAGGAAATTATAGGCCGAGTAGAATTGATTGGTGTATCATATCTGATTGGTAGCTACCTGGATTTGCTAAACCTCATTTTGTTATCTTTCATTCCCTTTCATTGTGGTGCTTCTTAGTGTATATGACCCTAAAGATTCATCAAATAAATACTTATCATGATTTATAAAACTTAAAGTTCTAAAAGATCATTTTTTTAATAGATCTAAAAAGTGATATTTTGTTAAGCAGTTTTATCGAGGAAAAACCATTTAGCTTATTTAAGTTTAAAATAAGAGTTGTATTTAATCTAGTATTGATGGGAACCAATTACCTACTAGTCCAATTACTCAAGTTAGGGCCAAAGGACTTTAGAGTTTAGTTATGAGGATTTTGCGTGGTGAGCCTTCTGATGAAGAGTTACAGCTTATTAACTCATTCCTAATGCATTTTACAACTATTAAAGAGTTTATGACTTTGCTAAAGGTCAAAGGGATGGTGGTAAGCTAAGAATTAAAGTTCAATTACTTCATTAGAGAATAACACAAGTAGGCAGCAAGAGATCATGGGTATGATTTGTTTGTATAGAATAAAAAATTGTTGGACGAGAAAAGTACAGCCAAGTTCACGGCTGTGAACCTAGGTGTAAACCATTTAACATTTTTTTTTTCCAAACTTAATACATTGTGGAGAAGCATGGTTAAGGAATATGGCTATTGATACGAGGCAAGCGCACCTATCAATTTTAATATAGCGGATATGAGTCCGAGTCGATCCCTCAGAGATTTTGAGTATTAATATTAACTTTAGTTTTATTATCTAACCGGAAAATTATGATGAGTTGAATGAATTAAAAATACTGAAATTAACAACTAAACTACTTATGAGACTTAATTACGCAAATTAGAAAGCAATAAAACTACAAACGACTTCAAGTATGCAATAATGTATTTAGGAATTATTTCCCCTAGTGTTTAATATGTAACCTTTTTAAAATATATTCAATTTAGTTTCTATTATTCTTGACCGGAGGGATTCACAATTAAAGCTAATATCTTTCTCAAGCATATTAACCCTAATTCTAAATTATTTACCGGAATCTCTTTACTTAGTAATATAACTTAGAATTGCATTAATGTATAATGAATTCCCATGCAAATAATTAACTTTCCAGAAGAAACATGTATCTTATCTCTAAGTACACATGTAATTCTCTTCAATTATGTTAAGATCTAATTACACATGCAATTTCTCAATCAACATGCATAATATCATATATTGATACTCTAGAATTATCAATCCATAACTAAACGACATAATTGAATCAAGAAAAGATAGAAACTTTCTTGAAATTATAATTCAATCCAAGGGTTACATGAAACCCCAGGTTCCATAATCCTAAATACTCGAATTCTAAGTTATCATAATGAATCTAAAAACGAGTTTCATCAATAATATAAAATAAAACATGGAAACCCCTTTTGATTGATGAACAAGCTCTCTAATCTTGAAGTTGATGTTGTTTCCCTCTTTCTTGATGTTGTTCCGCCTCTTTCTTGATGTTCTCCTTAAGTCTCTTCTCGTCTTTTGTGTCTCCGTTTCTGTAATGTCTCTCTCTCTTTTAAACCCTAAGATCCCCTTATATATGTGTATTACACGGATTTTATTTTCGTCACCAGACACGGCCTGGGACACGGCCGTGTCCCCAGGTCGTGTAACTTTCTGCACTAAGGCAAAATTTCTGCACAACTTCCAAACTTCATAACTTCTTCATTTGAACTCGGAATTGAGTGAAACTTGATTCCTTTTCTTCGTTTTCGAGCCTAGAACGCGTTTAAACCCTGAAATCAACATTTTACTCAATTAAGTATCATTTTCTTTAAGGAAAACCAAAAATGTAAGGGAAATGCTATAAAATCACCATATGAAATATGTTTAAAATCAGAGTTATTAGCTATATTCCTCAACCATGGACCTTTTATTAGTTATGAAGCTTGATTTTATTTCTTATTCTTTTAGGTTTCTTTTGGATTTGTTTTAGCTATCACATAAATACTTTGTTAGACTCTTTTAAAGAAACTTTTGCTCATATTATTGAATATTTTTTCTTGAGAATTCTCTTGATCTAGTTCTTATCAATTCTCTGAATTATAGTGAACAAACCATTCTTAATCTTATGTGTAATATCAAGAGAGGTGAATGTAGTGCAAATTTTGTTAGGTGTGTCGTATCCACCGAAATACCATTCATATCCTCAATATACTTATTAAAACCCTAAAAATACTAACAAGTTCATTACTTGCAATTTATTAGTATTCATCGAAAGCCTAAATGGATTTGTTGATCGGTTCAACTAAACTAAAAAAACATGTAATTTTTTTATAAAAATGATGCAATCTTTAATTGGCTAGTTTATGAACCAATCTTTGAATCACTTAAGCAAGAGCCATTCAAACTAATTTGACCAGTTTAACCAGTTGAAAATTTTAAATGTTTTTTATTTTATTTTTTATGTCAAAGCAAGTTCTCCATTGTATTACTAAACAATCTGCATATTTACTTATATATCCAAATAATTATATTTGTTATTTCACTAAAAACTAATTTTTTAAGAGTTGAAAACTTTTAAAGATAAAAACCCATACTAACAGATTTTTACTCAAAACTTATCTCTAAAAGATAAAACATGAATCAAGTGTTCTTGAGGCTGCAGATCATGAAGAATACATTGAAGATCATTTAATTGGGAGAATTATAATGGATGAGATCAACGTTTCGAAAAGTTCAACTAGTAGATCGATGTTTCATGAAGTATTTCAAATAAGGGATCTGGTTATAGTAAGATTATAATCTAATAGTCATTTCATAAAATTATTTAAATTATTATGTAAGACGTTGATTGTTTATTTAAATTTTTCAAAATGTTAATCATTTAATTGAACCACTTTATGAAATATTGATAATTTATTTGAACTTTTCAAAACGTTGATCCCTTATTTAAATTTACCCTTAGATATTGGTTCCCTTTGTTGTAACTTTCCTGTCATTCAATTTATTCAAATTTGTGTTCAATTTTTTTGTAATACTTTAATTTAGAACTTGAAATTCATCATATTGACTCATTATCACAAGGTTAAACAGATGAATAACTTGAATGTCATATAAACATTAACAGGAACTTTAAGAATATATTTAACATATTCATCATATTAAACCTAAAGTTAACTAAATTCAAACATTTTCCTAAAAATTTCCCAAATTCCTTAAATTAATCAACTTATCACAAAATTAGATCCAACACTTAAATTAATACTATCAAAGTTGTCATGATTATCCAAATTCATTATTTAAATCTTTTTGAGTCTTCTATAGAACACTAAGCATCATATCATGCGTTAAATCATTAAGTTCATCATCTAACTTGTCAATTACGTAAACTTAACAACTTAATTAACTTCATACTACATCAAATCTTTAAAACATATCATCAAGCACTTTAAGCTCATAATTTAAACTTGATTACTCTTACTCCAATTTCACTTCCATAACAACATATTAGCGAAATTCATCATACATTCAACTTTAACAATTAACAACTAATTCATACAAAACTTAAGGTCAGTGGACACACTTCTAGCATATAAATCATCATGCTAACTCCACACATAATAATCATCATCTATGTCAGCTTAATCAACAACATCATCAATTTCAACTTCAATTTGAATTTTACTACATATATCAATATATATCTACTAAATTAACATAATTAGAATCAAGTCTAATCTCATATCAACATCAATCATTAGCATTAATAGTATATCGTCTAACCTTAATTCTAACCACTAATCTACTATAATTACTACTCTAAACGCAATCAAATCTTAAATCCATCTAACTAAAATAGATAAGGAAGTCTTACCTTTAATTGAATCTTCAAAACACTCTTAACTTACAAGCATTCCTCAATTTCAAGATGTACCAATCTCCAAAAAAAAATCCTTACATAAACCATGCATACTTGATTAGATATACATTGTAGCTTAATAGATTTAAAGGAAAAAATCAATATACTTATCCAAACTTATGAAGTTCTACGTAAAAGCTTCTCTAAAGCTAGATCCACTTCTCAATATTTATAAGTTATTATACTTACAGATCTATATCCTAACTGAACATATAAAATTGAAAACTAATCGAATTTATCACATTTAATGAATTATATCTATTTGTTAAGCCTCTAGCTTTTTTAATTATACTTGATTATTAGTTCAATAAAGAGGAAATGAGTCCATAGACTCTTTGAAAGTCATGGCAATGTGATGCGTAAAAAGAAAAAAACTCGTTTTAAAATTTAGAATCCTATCTATCCAAATTAAAAAATGAGCTTACTTAATGAAGTTAATTGAAGTTATTAACTCATAGAAACTTAGGAAAAGTTATATCAATAATTAACTCTTGTAAGCCAATGTAATTACCATGGCCTAATTAGTAATTTGCTAATTACCTACCTTAAGACTCAGCTCTTAAACTAGTCTTTTTCTTTTTCTTTTTCTTTTTTTAATTTCTAACTTACTTTTCCTAAATTACTAATGATAAGTTCTCTTAAATAATATGTTTTGATGATAACAAATGTTAAAGTTATCTAATCAAGTTTTATGAGTTAAATGTTTTAGGATAAAAATTAGAAAGAAACTTAAAAGCTAATCCTATGTTAAAGATATAAGTTAAAAGTGATCTTGGAAGGATTTAATTGAAGTTAAAAAGTTATTTTCAATAACTTAGATGGTTACTTAGAAGCTTGATAGAAGAAAGACTGAAAGCTAAATAAGATGAAGAAACTTAGAAGCAAACTTAAAAGGTATTATATGGCTGAAAAAGAAGAAGAATAAGACTAAGAAGCTGACTTAGAAGCTATATTAGAAGAATTGCAGTTCAACTCAAAACTTATCAAATCATGGAAATTATATTTGTTTTTCTTGCAAGTTAAGGCCCAACTCCACTAGATATAAGTATTTAGGTAATACACTGCTTGTTCCACTAAGCGAGGTGGACAAAACTTTCACGAACAAAAGTTAAAAGATATTCTAGAAGGAGGCCGGATTTTATGGAACCAATTAAGACCTATGTTTACCTTCATTTATGACCAAATTTATCAATTATAAGCCATCAAAAAATATTAAGAGATTTCAAATTCGAAGTGGCCAGATTTTGTAGAGAGATGATTGTCATATTTAAACAAATTAGCAACTCAAATACACTTTAAGGAGATTTGAATTAGTCAAATATTATTCCAACGAATACTATATTAGTTGTTGTAGAAGAGATTTAAAAATAAAGGAAGTCTTCAAAGGAATACACATAAGAGATCAATTAAAAAGATTACAAAAGAAACATCCTACTTTCTTCTCTGCTCAAAGTTGTAACCAACTTATTATGTTTTGTTGATTAGTTGAACAAAACTTAGAAAATTTCATTACTATATCAAGCCGATATGTATTTGTACCATCTATGAGAATAGATAACCGTTGATCTATGTAGCTTGTTGCAATCTTAAAGGTAAAATAGTGTGATTGAAGCCTGTAAAGCGAATTGTACTCTCTTATTTTGAAATTAGTGGAATATCGAGTGTGGATGATTGGATCCCAACAATAGAGTTGAAAGAGTGGATGTAGGCATAAGGTCGAACTACTATAAATCCTTCTGTGTGCACCTTCTCTAACCCTTTCCACTTTATTATTACTTCTTACATTTGTGTGTGATTGCAATTAATTGATAAGCACTCATCAGAAAATTTTCAATCATTAATTTAATCTAGCAATCAATTAAACACCCCCTCCCCCTATTTTTCTTGATTGCTTAAGAGGGACCAATAACTAATTTTTTTTGTTATTATTTTTTTTACTTGGGATTTTTCACTTTCTCTACAATCATTCATTCAAATTCCTTTCTTATAGGAACTATCATATTTATTTTCTTTCTTCCTTTACTCTTTCTTTTCATTTTCTTTCATATATATATATATATATATATATATTGTTGCTAACATCTTATAAGAAAAGGGAGATGGGTAAAGAAATAGGGGTTGCTAATGGGTAGGCCACATTATGAGAGCGATGATAATGGCCAACTATTAATGTCAGTTAGATTAAAAGAAGTAGTTAATGTAGAAGGAGGAGAATCAAAAGTTCAATTTATATGATATTTAGTAACTTTAAATTTTGTGTGTAAAATTTGATAAGTAAAAATTTGATATGAGTATAATATTAGCAAATTCAAATTTCTAGTATAAAATTGAAAAAGCATGTAAAGTTCACATAGTGATCTTAATATTATCCTAGTAGACTAGTCATCCATCTTCTCTAAACTTATTTCTATTTTTGATTGACAAAATAGTTACTCTACCAAATTGATATTACTATGAAATGAGGAATTGCAATTCCTTATTAGACTCGAAGGAATAGTTTTTTTTTTATTTTTTTTTTCTAGCATATTTCTTGACCTACTTATGAAATTATAAAGAAACTATAAGAAATAGATATAACTTCTTTATTTTATTACTTAGAAGTTGTAATTAATTCTATTCCTACATAATTCCATTTCAGAAAGTAAACACATTATTAAAATTCGCAAAAGTATATAAAAATTTGCAAATTCAAAAAATTTTTCATAAAATCTCTATATTTCATAGAGTTATTCACTATTGATAAAACTACTCAAATGTTTTGCAAAATCACTCAGAGTTCATAATTGAGTTAATAAACAATTAGTTGGCATTTCTAATGATTACATATAATTTATATTTATAGAGGATAAAATGATATATGGGCTCTAAGTTAGTAAGGCTTCACACATTAGGCTAATATAATAAAGTATAGACAATCAAGTCCATAAATGTGAGATGACTTAGGAAGATTTGGTATAGTAGGATTAAGATAAGGACTGTTGTTTTGGCTTATTCACTTTCAACCTTCTTTTAAAAAGCTCACGCACTTATAGAGGATCTTTATGAGCCTAAACTCAATAGAAGCCTTGAAGGAATTCATTAATAGGACTCATTGAAATTCTACACCAAAACTAAAGGGGAGTAAATTAGGTTTGTTTCCATTTTAGTGCAAGTAATCCAATTTTGTTTGAGAATTACCGTAATACCTTGGGAAAAAAATAATATAAAAGAATAAAAGTCATACAAATAAAATAAAAGATGACTAAGTTATGAGCAAGGGATATTAAGTCTTAAGCAATGATTTAATGAAGGGCAATGTTGAGAGTACATAAACTTCCTAACTTAGCCAATGCATATACTACTATGTTATTTTCTAGAAATTCATTTAGATAATTTATGCGCTATTGAATAGAACTCTTCCACTACAGACTTAGGAAACCCTCAAGATAAGTCAAGAATTTTATTAAGTCTTATCGGTTTTTATAGGAAAAAGTTGGATTGATTTAGATCCCTTATGGTAGTTGTAAACATCCAATTTTTGCCTCATTTTATTTTTTCAATAAGGTAAAGGGGTCCTAAATTAAGAAAAATGTAAAAAAAAAAAAGAAAAATAAGACAAAAACCTAAAAAAATAAGAAATTTAGAAAAATACAAAAAAACTAGAAAATTTAAGAAAACAAAAAAATCAAGAAAATTAAAGAAAGCCAAAAAGTAAGAAATTTAGAAAAATAAAAAAAATGCAAGATTCAAGAAAAGTAAAAAAAAAAAGAAATTTAGAAAAAAATTACAAAAATATAAAATTTTGAAAAATACAAAAAATAGAAAATTTAGAAGATAATAAATCTTTTAGATAATTTAGTATAATATAATTTTTAATTTAGATAAAATAAAGAAAGAATTATTGGGTTTATGCTTAGATTTGAATCTAACCTAGATTGACCAATCCATATATACAATATAAATAAGAAAAAATCAATAGCCCATCTAGATAAGCACTTATACTTAATATTACATATGACTTTGAGCTCTTAGGTTCAATATATGGAAGATGCAAAATGTATCACATATTTGTCCAGGTTCGCTTAACCTAAACATGAAAGAAAATCATATTGTATTTAATATTTTATATCCTTAACTTGACCATAATACCTATAAATAAGGAATTTAATTTCACTATAAACTATCAACTATCATTCACAATTACTTTCTATTCACAATGTGACTATCTCTCTCTACACAACCTCTTTTTCTAGGATTCATGCGAACTCCAACTTAGTCTAGTTATGCTTTGGTTTTGATTTGTGTTTTGTTCTCTATATTTTATTTTCCATATTTTGTTTTTATTTATTTTTGTAATATTGTACTTTTTCTTTTTTTTTTTTTGTTGTTGTTGTTATGATTGTATTCTATTTGCAATTGTAAAAAGAAAAAAAAAAGAAAAAAAAAAGGAAAAGACCTAGTTTGTTTGGTTTACTTAGTTTTATGTTTTAGTAAAAAATATACAATAAAAAATAAAAATAAAGAACAAACAATAATAATGAAAAATAAATATGTCATCTTACTTAGAAAAATCCTTTTTTCAATAAAATAAGGCATGTTTTCTATAATTCAAACGTTTTTTCTACGATTTAAGCTTCTTTTCTATATTTAAGCATCTTTTCCATGGTTTAGGCTTCATTTTTATTATTAGGTTTCTTTTTTATAACTAGACATGTTAGTCATGGTAATTGCATATTTCATGGAAAGTTACATTTAGGTATTTTAAAATTTTTCTAAAAAGTTTTATCACCTAGAATTTTTTTTTCCAAATAAATAAAATAAATAGACTTTTTTTAAAAAATTAGGATATTTTAGAATTTTCCCAAAAATAAAATCACCAAATTAGGACTCTTTTCTTTTAAATGTTTTTCTTAAATAAAATGAAATGGCTAAGAGACGTAAGCTCAACCACTTTTCAGATTTAAAATTAATCAATTCACTAATATTTTCGAAATGAACTACTGTAGTCTGATCTCGAAAAATAAGTACATAAGCACCTATATGTACGAGGCAACTTAAAAAAAGGAAAAAATTTATTTTCCTCCTTTAGTAGTTAATTCTTTAAATCCTTATTTTTTGTAAATAGGCATAATTTTAATTATAGCTTGTAAATAAATGTCATTATAAGAGTATATTGAAAAGTAAATTTAAATTCGGAAAGATTAAAAGTGGTATCCGTTTAAGGTTTAAAAATTAACTCCTAGATTTAGACATTTGGTTTCTAAAAATCATTTTAACAAAAAATTTGATTTTATCGAAAGATCAATAATAAGATTATAATCAATCCACTCAATTGATTATAATTTAACTATTTTTTTCGACTTCAGTCGGTTGACAACTCCAAAAAAGTTTTCAAATATAAAAGAATCAGTTTTCTTTAAATCCTAGTTGAGAGTTAGTATTGAAAGGGTAGAGTTTAATACTGATCGATTTAAAGAAGACCAATTTATATAAAATTGAAAGGAAAAAACTAAGCTCAATAGTTTGGCGACTCCACTGGGGACGTCAAAAGGGTTAGCCATTTAAAAACTTTCCAAAATTAAATTTTCCTTTCAAAATACCTACGATATTTAGTTTTTTTTTTTTTTTATTTGTTTGTTTATCTGTTATTAACTTCATGTGTATACTTTGTTTTGATTATCATATTGCATACCACATGCATTGGGATATTGGGGGTCATTTGTTGCATAAAAAATATAAGGTAGGTTCGGTTAAACTCGGGCGATCTTAAGACTTTAGGAGGAGGGCCATTGTTTAGGCTTTGAGTATAGTGGTGTAACCACCGTTCGAGGTTGATTATGCTACCCTACTTAAGCTCATTATGACCTATAAAAGTGTTTTCTAAAAACAAATGAGGTCACAAAGCTTAAGGACCTTTTAGAACCTACCCTAATTGTATTCACTTCCCTTCAAGCTTGAGTTAATACAATACTCTTAAGAAATTGTAACCCTATTAATCGTTCAAGAGTTTTAATGCAATCAAGTTTTTGAAAATTACAATAAGGTTGCAACTTAAGAAGTAATGTGTTAACCCAAACGACCCTAATATCTACATATTTCCATGTACTTTCTTTTGTTTCACTGATGACTGATTCTAGTCCATAAAATATATAGACCTAAGAGTGGCAGATAACTAAGCAAACAATTAATAGAATGACAGTCTATAAGACATCTATAAGATTTGTGAACAGATGCTGAAAGATGAGATTACCTACTTGAAGGAAAAGCTCGAGTGTTCTGAAACTCACAACCGAGCCTTAAGGTCCCTTCTAGCATAGGTCATTGGGGATACCTATGAGATGATAGAGGACCTTAAGGCTCGTATACGAGACTTAATGTAGTGTTTTTTCCAATTCACATCTAAAGAGCCTAGAATAAATATTAAGTTTCGAAATAAATATTAGATTCTCTGCCTTTCTTTTCTATATTTTGATTTTTCAAAATAATAAAGTTCTCTTTAGTTTATTGTTTTTTATTCTTTAACATTCTCGTCTTTGTAAATAGTCCTTTAATAAGCATTTATCTAACAATTGTTCTTTCTCATTTAGGGAAATGTAAATAAAATCTATAGACTTGTAAACTAAAACCCTAAAAATTGCCATCCTAATTTATAAATAATTTTATTATTTTCTATAATATAAAACTTTATCTTTCTCTCTCTCTTAAAAAAAAAAAGGAAAAAGAAACAAAAATTGAAAAAATAAAAAGAAAACTTACTGATGACTATAAATCCTTATGAGCTTAAGGAGCTAAGACAAGCTTAAGCCTTTGGCTCACTCAAGCAACTAGCCCAAACACTTGGCTTCCAACCTACATAAGGCCCTTCGATCAGTTAAGGAAGCCAACATGAACCCCTTAACCTATTTAACCTAAACATTAGCCCTTTGGCCCATTCAATCTAAACAACTTTGGGCCTATTCAAGCAACCTACCTAAACACAAGCCATTCAGCTAAGCAACCAATCCGATCACAAACTATGGCCCATCGAGGCAATTGACCCAAATACAATCCTCAGCCCACAAAGGTAGCTAAGCCAAAACCCTTGGTCTATTTAGACAACTAAGCCTAATCACAAACCAAGCTAAAACACAAAGTCAAATACTGGGGTATGATTTAAGAAACCAGAGGGCAAAGTCAATCTTCATCTTGGGCAAATAAATATAGATTCCTCCTTAAAAAATTGGTAACTTACTTTTAAAAGGTTTAAAACAAAAAGAGGCAAACTATATCCCATACACTTACCTGAAACACTTTGAGAGTTAAGTGACATAATGACAAGGATACTTTGGACTTTTTCTTTAAAGGAGGTCCGTTTTTTAATGTGATACATAAATTAAAATGAAACTAAGCTTTCATTTCTAAATCCTAAACACAATTATTTCTTGTTCACCCCATTGAACCTATTTGAAGAATTTCCAAATTTAAACCATGTCAAGAACCACCCTACAATAGGGCAATTCGGAGGTTAGGGTCATTGATGAGGAGAGAAGGATAAAATTGCTTTGTACTTGTTTCAGTAACGTTAAATTCAAAGGAAACTTTTGTTTTTGATAAGTTATTTTTCTTTGAAATGAAGAAGAGTCAAATCCTTTTTAAATACTTCGAGCTTATACTTACCTTACCCAAGCCCATACAATAGAAATCCATGGATTTAAGGCCCTGAATCGCTTAAAAGGCAAAAACTTAACAATGTAGACAATCATTCTTAAGGACAAAAGAAAAGAAAGAATAGGAAGAGATAGTAGGGCAAAGTAATAATAATAAAAAAGAAAAGGGAAAGATAAAGAAAAGAGGTTGAAAAATTAGGCCTAAGTATAAGACAAAGGCCCTAAAAGATATATCATATCCCCGTAGGGTAGCTAAATTAAATTAAAAGGTCGAGAGTCAAAGCCCAAATAGCCCTAAAGACACAAGGCTCTGAATCACAGTCCGAGCTCAAAAACCTAAAATCTTTATATCCACTTTGAAGCCTCTTTCACCTATGCTAAATCACACTAGGCCTTCCTACCCATAATACCACCCTTACACAGTAAAAACTCTTCCGATCTTAAAAGATAATCTATCTTTAATAAAAGTTGTTTTTTAAACTGGAGTAAGCATACTTCTAATTTTTCTCTAAGGTTCTTAACTTGTATACTTGGGATTAATAAAAATATTTATTTCAAAATAGGCCTCCTCAGTAGTCTTTTTTGAAACCCTTGGACTAAAAGCCTAAATGCATAAATGCTAAACCAAAAAAGACCTAATGGATTGATTAAGGCGTATCACCTACAAAATGGACTATAATTTTTGGAATTGTAGTAAAAAATGTAGTTTAGAGAGAAAGTTTACAAGGAAGTCCTCTTCGACTAGACTAATCATGAGTTACATTTTCCTTAAAAAATAAGAGTATTTGGAATCATAAAGCCCTACCAGGCGGCTCAACATCAAGGCCAAGTGGAACATAAGAGGCCCCATGTGATTATCAAGGGAGGGTTCTTTACCTGTTAGCAAACTAAAAAAAAAAAAAAAAGTAAAAGAAAAGAAAAGAGAAAGAGAGAGAGAGAGAGAGAGAGAGAGAGAGAAAAGACTTATTACAAATCTTTATTCTAAGTTCATATCAGCCCAAATGACCAAGTTTTCAATCCATTTCAAAAAGTTGACCATAATAGTCTAAGTCATTTTCACTCTTCCCAAATGAAGGAAATTATCCCCAATGTCTTTTTTGTCATAAACAATTTTCACCAAAGGGTTTATATGCAAATATTTTTCAAATCAGGTAATATTTCGAATAAGTTTAATTTGTTTACCTCGCATCTTTCACTATTGTTAGAATCCTAGCCAACTCTTAAAGTATTATCCCATCTTTCATCCATTCAACTCTCTTCAAGGAAGCTCATAGGGCCCTTCCTTTGATCAATTTCTCTTAAGCGAGCTCATAGGGCGCTTCCCTTCATCAATTCTTTTTAGCAAGCCTAAAGGGTGCTTTTCTTCACTGATTTGTCGTAGCGAGCCTATAGAGCGCTTTTCTTCATCAATTCTTTGTAGCAAGCCCATAAGGCACTTTTTTTTACCGATTTCACTTAAGCGAGCCCATAGGGCACTTTCCTTCATCAATTTCTCTCAAGTGAGCCCATAGGGCGCTTCCTTTCATCGATTCCTTTAAGCAAGCCCATAGGGCGCTTTCTTTTACCAATTTCTCTTAAGAGAGCCTATAAGGTGCTTCCCTTCATCAATTTCTCTCATGTGAGCCTATAGGGTGCTTCCTTTCATCAATTTCTCTTAAGTGAGCCCATAAGACATTTACCTTCATCAATTCCTCTCAAGCAAGCCCGTAAAGTACTTCCATTCATCAATTCCTCCTAGCAAGCATATAGGGCGCTTCCCTTCATCAATTCTTCTTAGCGAGCCCGTAAAGTGCTACCTTTCATCAATTTTTCTTAGCAAGCTCATAGGGCGTTTCCCTTCATCAATTCCTCTTAGTGAGCCCATAGGGCGCTTCACTTCATCAATTCCTCTTAGTGAGCCAGTAAGGTATTTCCTTTCATCAATTCCTCCTAGCAAGCTCGTAGGGCACTAGGGCGCTTGCCTTCATCAATTCCTCTTAATGAGCTCATAAGGCACTTCTCTTCATCAATTCCTCCTAGCAAGCCCGTAGGGTGCTTCCCTTCATCAATTCTTCAATTCCTCCTAGCGAGCCCATAGGGTGCTTCCCTTCATCAGTTCCTCTTAGAAAGCCCATGGGGTGCTTCACTTCAACAATTCTTCTTAGCAAGCCCGTTGGGCACTTCCCTTCATCAATTCTTCTTAGCGAGTGCATAGGGTGCTTCTCTTCATCAATTCCTTTTGGCAAGCCCATAAGGACGCTTCTTCTAAATTCAATTTAAGGTTGCTAGTCTCCGAGAGACGCTTCCGCCTAGGTTAGTGAGCATAGAAAGGTACGACCAAGTTCTCCAAATCAATTCTAGTTCAGGGTTGCTAGTCCCCAAGAGATGCTCTCGCCTAAGTTAATGAGCCTAGAAAAGTATGACTAGGTTCTCCAGATCGATTCCAATTCAGGATTGCTAGTCTCCAAGAGACACTCCTGCCTAAGTTAGTGAGCCTAAAAAGGCACGACTGGGTTCTCCAGATCGATTATAATTCAAGGTTGTTAGTCTTCGAGAGATGCTTTTGCTTAGGTTAGTAAGCCTAAAAGGGTACGACCAAGTTCTCCAGATCAATTACAATTTAGGGTTGCTAGTCCATAAGAGACGCTCCTGCCTAGGTTAATGAGCCCAAAAGGGTACGATCAGTTTCTCCCCCTTTAGTAGTTAATTCTTTAAACCTTTATTTTTTGTAAATAGGCATAATTTCAATTATAACTTGTAAATAAATGTCATTATAAAAGTCTATTGAAAGGTATATTTAAATTCGGAAAGATTAAAAGTAGTACCGGTTGAAGATTTAAAAATTAGCCCTCAAATTTAAACCGTTTTCAAAAATCATTTTAACAAAAAATCGATTTTATCGAAATATCAGTAGTTGGGTTATAATCAATCCACCTAATTGATTATAATTTAACTCTTTTTCTTGATTTTAGTTGGGTGATGACTCCAAAAGAGTTTTCAAATATACAGGAATCAGTTTTTTTTAAACCTTAGTAAAGGGTCAATATTAAACAAATATGGTTTAATATTGGTCGGTTTGAAAAAGAATAATTTATATAAAATCAAGAGGAAAAAACTAGGCTCAATAAGAGTATAAGTGAAACTCGTCTAAAGAAGGGGATCACAAGGCTTCCATAACCCTTGAAGACTTCCAATAGTAAGTGAAAAGTCAATTGTAGAATTTAAGTTTTTAATTGAATCTAAGTGTTATACATTGATCTTTTAAGGTTGTGCGTTGATCAGCTAAGGGAAAATAAAGAAACTCTAAAAGATCATCAAAATCAAGATAAAGTATCATTTATACTGTAGGTTTTCTATAATCCTTATTTCTTTTGATAAGTTTTGGTAATAGTTTCGTGGTTAAAATAATATAGTAATGGAAAATTTTGATGTTAATAGATAAAGTTTGAATTTGAATCAAGGGTTGGAGGTGTGAAATTTGTAAGGTGTTGTTAATGGCCTTTTGATGTGGAGTTGGGTTGTTTTTAACAAATTAAAGGTGTTTTAAAACATGTGCTAAAGTTTTTGGAGGTCAAATTGGATATAGAAAGGAGTTTAGGTGAATAAAAAGTGGGTTTTTCAAAGTGTAGAAAGTAACATGGTTAGAGTGACATGATCGTATCATAAACTATGTCTTTAATAGGGGTGTTTTTGGTGGGAAACAATAAATGACACAACCAATTAGATAAGACCGTATCACAAGTCATATCACTTCCAATGACAAGACGTGATCAACCCAATAAGTGATAGAACCAACTTGATATGCCGTATCACAAGTCATGTCACTTCCAGTGACCAATAAGTGATACAGTCTAACATGGCCGTATCGCAAATTGTGTCGCACTAAGTTTAAGTTTTCTTCTTCTTTTTTTTTTTTGATTTATTCTTTTGTTATATCAAAATTAAAACTTCTTAGTACTTCATTAAGTTAAAATAAGGATAATTAATCAGTTTTAGCTTACAAAAATCACTTATTCCGGATTTAGGAGTTTAATGTATATTTAATGTTTCTAGGTTCTAAAGTTAGGACAATTCGTTCTTAGCATATTCTAATTATTTAGGTATGTAACACTTATGTGTTGCTTGTGATTATTAGGCTACAATTTATACTTGTATATTTATGTTCAAATTGACTAATTTAATATCCAACTTAATTTTATCATTGCTTGTTGCTTGCGTATGGCTTCGTTTAAAGGCTCGAAGTGGTAAATCCATAGGGAACAATCTTAATGATCCTTGCGGTGTATTGTCCCTAATGGAGTCTCGTTTGGAAATGATTCGAGACAAATTTAAGTTGTTGTAAAAGGGCCTGAAGTAGCATGCCTAATGCTAGGTTTGATATGAATTATGATGTGAAGGGAGTCACGAGGACCTTTATTCCATTTTATGTGATTGGCTAAAGATAAAAATAATAATTCGGTTGTGTAATTTGCTTTTCTTGCATTATTTCCTTGTAATTTAACATTATTGTTCATGCGTATGTGGTTGTGTGTTACGTACTAAGTTTCAACTCACTCTATTATATCTTTTCATATGCAAGACCTATAGTTGCATTGCTTAACTTTAATAATTTATGGAGATAACTATTACTGCCTTGGAGATGGGAAGAGTGAAGACTATTTATAGTATTAAAGAATATCTTAATAAATTCAATGATAAGAATCTTTAGTCTTATGTGGTAATGGTTATTGATTAAGCATCAATATTTTTTAATTAAAAGTTATTCTAATATTATTTAAAGATTTAATTATATAAGAACTTTTAGTAGTTTTTAGTTAAAAATTACACTTAACGTATCATTAGAGGCTAAAGACATGTAGCGGTATGTGGCTAGGCGTTACAATTATTAATATAAACCAATCAAAGATTAAATCAATAAAATGAATTGTGGTAAATAAAAGAGATAGGGATAGGGAGAATCAAGTTGCATACAACTTGAAATTCTATCTATCCCCTACTCTTTATAGACACGCAACTATTTCTAATAAAGGATTTCACATGCTACTTTATTGGCCTCAAACAAAAATGGTTTAAGCGCTTATACATATTTTTACACTTCTCAAATACAAATGTAATGCACTTTCTTATCGAATTTGCAACTAACCAACGATTTGCACTATACTAGATTTCTCAATATTTAGTAAATTCAAGTACAAGGGACGATAAGTTTAAAGGGCAAGAGAATATACAAATAAGAATATACAAATAAATTTGTTGTAAGTTGAGCTTAATAATTTGCCTCCAATGTGCCCTTCAATAAGTATTTATATGCTCTCCATAAATTTTAGTTGTTACTCCTTCATCCCCTTGCATTTAATGCTCTAATTTACCTTACAACAGCTATTTTTTTCATAAAAGGTTTGTACCCTTTTTAGATGCTTCGGACTCTTTTGCAATCCATGAAACTTTTTAATCAAGAAAAAGTCTGGACCTTTTTCACATGCTCCGGACCCTTTCCTTAAACATCTGAACTCTATTCTTCTCAGCATGGAATGGTCCAAATTCTTCTCCAAATGCTCCAAATCAATCCAATGCCCTTGAAAAAACTTCTAGGGAGACCTCAAAAGGCCCAAACTCTTTTACACGTTGCGCGCCTTTTGATCAAGAATCAAGTTTGTAAAAACTTTACAATTCTAAATTGTGACCAAATTGGCTTCTTTTGCAAAAAAAAAAAAGAAAAAGAAACATAAAAATACTTGAATTCAACACTTAGAATATATTTAATATACTTTTAGCTTTTAAGATCATATTTTAAGATAATTTTTTCAACTTAGAAGGAATGCTTCCAAGATACTTCATTTGCTAAAAATTACTTGATCAAACTTTTCCAACCAAGTTTTGTCTCATTAAAATTAAATACAAACCTTTCAATTCAACATTTATCTTGATCCTTGACAATTAATGCGATCTGATGGACATTATTTATAAGTACTCATGAGCTCCTTTCCATAGGGAACAACTTTGAAATTCAATAAAACATTGTTGAGCTATAAGACTACCATGTATGAAGATCAAATAGAGTTCGCAATGAAGAATTCACCACCTCTCATCAATAGTAGTGACGTTGATATGATACTTTATAACTCTTTGAACTATCACGTATGTATTCGAGCTTTTTAAGAGTGTACACTCCTCCAACTTATCTTTTATCTTTAAGATCTCTACATATCCATGTTACTCCGTTAAGGTCATAACGTTTCTTTAAAGTCACATATAGTACAAGACTCACACAATATATAGATAATCACTTCAATCAAATCCTCCCATTTATCATATTTGTCATTGTCAACTTATCTTAAGTAATATGTATATGCAGTTTAAGCTATTACTAATGGTTGGGAAACGGTGGAGGGGTGGGAAACAGCCTACTTTTAAGTAGAAAGTGTCACTCTGTACATTGATTGTCAAAACAAACTAACATGAACTGGTGTAAAGAAAGTCCCATCATATACATAATATTAATGAGTATATAAAAAAAATAGTTCTTTCCTATTATATGTTATATGTAAATTTTTATACATATAATAACATAACTAGGTTCTAAAGTAAGTATTATCATATTTTATCTACAGTATACATAGCAAAATTTTATTGATATTTTACCACGTATAGTATATATAATGCACAATGAATCTTTACAGTTAACATTACTTTCGAAAATGCATTGGACACATCCGTATTCATGGGTCAACCTCGCAAACTACAAGAATTCAGAATTATCTCCGTCGTTAAAAGATTTATCTCCTCTTTCTGAGTCTAGAAGGAGGATAAGATCATCATCGCTCTCTCCATTTTGGTGGGATCGACTAGATTTCTAGAATTATCGTGGGTGACAAGGCTGAATATTCAATGGAAGATGTATGACGAAATTTAGTAATAACAGAGTTACAGAGTAATTCTTAGTTATCTGGAAAAAAAAAAAACTCCTTTCCTTGTCACTTACGAATGTCTGTAGAATATGTGCGTCCAATAAGATACTGGTAAATAAAAAAAAAAAAAAAAAGGAAGAAGAAGAAGAAGATTGATTGTACCAAATAAAAAGTTAAAACAAATACATTTTCTATTAAATCTTTAATACATAGGAAAATTTATATACAAGTTTTACTACTATAAAAAGCCTCAATCTTTTATAATAAATAGATAGAGATTAGATACAAATAAAAAATCATACATGCAGAGTTTGATTTCCTCCCCCACCCCCGTTATCCCTTTTTCCAGACAAAATGCAAGGTGTCTTCAGGCAGTTGGAAATCGATCGAAGAATCGGTATAACCGAAAAACATATTTTCCATGACATACCTCGATACATACTATTTGATGTCAATTTATAATGGAATGTATGCATGACACTTGACGGTACCATTGAATTTTTTTTTTTTTTTTTCTTATAGATGGAAAGGAAAGCTCGATCCATATAATACATAATGCAAGGGAAGCTCGTCCAGTTATAAAGCCTTTATTTAGAAGCTTTGTTACATTTCCTTAAAGTACTCTAAACAGAAAAGCAAAAGATAAAAATTTAAAACGAAAAAAATAATAACAATTAACATATCATGTGCCGAAACCAAAAACTGACGAACCGATCGAACTACAGATGAAGAGAAGTATCAACATCGAAATTTTCGAAACGCTTTGATGATGTTCCACTTCCCGTTATGCTCGTGTTTTTGGGCCACAAGCTTGCTTGAGGCATGTTCTTTATATCCCAAAATTCGATTTGCTTGCTTTGAGAGTTGAGTCCAAGGGAAAGCGAACAATCCTGATGAGCAATAGAAGTAGTACTGCTGCTTACTACTCTTGCATGGTGTTGATAATTGTAATTAGTCTGCTCCAATCCCAAAGGAGTTCTTTGTTCCTCGAACCGACCCGGACCTGGAAACCATTTCATGAGCTCCCTCTCTTCTCTCTTCTCTTTAATTCTTTCTAATTCTCTAAATCTCTGCTGCAATAGAGCTATGGATGATGAACCAACCATTGTAGGATCACCACTCTGCTTACCCATAACTTAGACTACAACTAGAGCATGCAACTTTTCATATATGCTAAAAATATAGCTCTCAATGGGGTCATATTATGTAGAAGTATATATAGGAACAAAAAGGAGGTATTAGATGTATTGAGTCCATGACTTGAAAATTTGTCCACAAAACCCGATGTACAATAAAACAGGTTTTTTGACCTTAGATTTGATAAATCGATATAAAAGAACATGTGGGTCCTATTGATCTAAGGGTTTAAATCGCTCGATGCAAGGAAGAAAAATTCCCTACAACTTTTTTATAACATGCCATGCGACATTTAGCACAAGCTATGATAGGGTGGACCACTCTTGGTAAGATTGTAGTGATGCAAGATGAAGAAGAATCGGCTGCTTTGGGGAGAGACTCCAAGAAGCAAAATTCCAAGATTAGCATATAAAGATGGCTGAGTTGGTAGATGTATAGATGAAAGGACTTTTGTAATGGAGATAAGTGCAAAAGAAAGAGTCCAAAGTGAAACGTGATGTAGTGCTTGGAGGGACATTTAAGAGGGAATAAATGATTAGGTAAATTTTGGGTGTAGGCTTGTCTTTTAAGGCTTTGATGGGTTCTAAGAAGATAGTGTGCTTTCTTGGTTGTTTTAGGGGAATATTGGTTGTTTAGTGTGGGGTTTTTAGACTTATTCTTGTTATCTTTTGTACTTTTACTTTTAGACGGGCATGCAAGAGGCGATGGATGGTGATGTCTAGATGAGACAGAGGGTAGGAGGAATATTTGATGTGGGCGATTGTTGGAAAGGGAAAAGAAAACCACCCCTTTGAATAATAAGAAAAATATTAATGGTTGCTTTAGAAATACTCCTTAAGAACCAAAATAAGAAATTTTTGTATGTGTTTATACACTTGATTTTCTATGAAATAGACAATCATTTTGAAAAATATAAAAGATTTTTTCTTTTAAGTTTCTTTTATTACATTAAAAGTAGCTATTAACAAGATCCTATTGATATTAATAATATTATTAGCTAGATGAGGGAAATTATTAAGGAACTAAAGGGCTAAATAAATTAAATTGGATGAACATGAAGATGGTGATGTTTCTCTTTTATTTACTGGAAGTGAATTTTTTTCTTATTAAATTAGAATAAATTGGTACTTTTATAGACCAACCATTTTCAAGATGATTATAACTCATGATTAAACAAAAATTGTAAATCAAACTCTAATAGCCAAAGTAGAGCAAATGGGGGATTAGACCACCAATATAGAAGGCACATATGCTTCTTAGTGTGAACGGTGTAAAGGGTTATTTTAGTAATTAGGCTTTTAGCTTAATTTAAAGTCATAGACTGCTTTAATGGGCTAGTGAAAGGATCTAGAAAACCGAACTTAATTAGGGATATCTTAAGAAGATTGGACTTGGTAGGTTTAGAACGAGAATTGTTGAACTGGTTTTTTTACTCTCGACCTTATTCAGCTATCTCGCGCATGAAAATAAACTCGAAAAAGGTTTTACCGAGTCCTTTTGGGTCTTGTTTAGCCTTCATATGCCTTTAAAAGGCTTAAATAAGTCTTGTGCTTATTTTAAAAGGAAGACCCTTTTTATAAGCAATTGAGCCTAACTTAGCTCAAGTTTAACCCCAAGGCTCATTCAATATATAAGAATTGGAGGCTTGATCTAGACCGCCAATCACCAAGAGTTGATCCAATGGCTCTAATCAATAACTCATCTGATTCGTCCATATCAGTTTGATCGAACAATTTTGAGATCAATGGCCAAAATCTATATATAAGAGTCTTCTTCTCTTCATTTACAACATTCAAAGCATTAGCAAACTTCATGAAAATGTCGTTACTTTGCCAAAATGACATCACAAAAAATCAAATCAACTATCTCATGAAGAGCAAATCAAGAACACTCAAGAATCACAAAATTCAATCCACTGTTACATGCATACATACGAGATATTGATCTTGTCTATTTATCCTTCTACCCTTCTCTATAAGAATATCTCTCCACGTATCATTAGATCAAGGCTTCTTTAAGATTGATCGCACATACATCACACGTGATTAATTATCAACAACAATCCTACCCTACAAACAACTACCCAATTAATGTTGGAAGCGATGTTTTATATAGTTTTTAGACTTATTCTTGTTATCTTTTGTGCTTTTAGAGGAGCATGCAAGAGATGATGGATGATGATGTCTAGATGAGACGAAGAGTAGGAGGACCATTTGATGTGGTTGAAGTAGACCTCTCTATTGTTGGAAAGGGAAAAGAAAACCACCCCCTTGAATAATATGAAAAATATTAACATTTGCTTTAGAAATACTTGTTAAGAATAGAAATAAGAAACTTTTGTATGTGTTTATACACTTGATTTTCTATAAAATAGACTATAAATTTGAAAAATATAAAAGAATTTTTTCTTTAAGCTTCTTTCATTACATTAAAAACAACCGTTAACAAGATCCAAATAATATTAATAATAATGTTAGCTAGATATGGAAAATTATTAAGGAACAAAAGGGCTAAATGAATCGAATTGGATGTATATGAAGATGGCGATGTTCCTCTTTTATTTATGGGAAGTAATTTTTTCTTTTTAAATTAAAATAAATTGGTACTTCTATAGATCAATTATTGTCAAGATGATCACGGCTCATGATTAAACAAGGACTAAATAAAAACTGTAAATCAAACTGTAGCAGATGGGAGATTACACCACCAATATATAGTGTCATCTGTTTCCTAGTATGAATGGCTGTCCCATTAATATAAGAAGCGATGTTTTATATAGTTTTGTTGTGAGGTGTGCAATGTTTCCTAATTTGGAAAAATTTTATTGTAATAGTCAAGGAATGTAATGGATGGAACATAGAAATTGTAATATTTACTTGAATCGATGAATGGGGTGGTAACTCCTGAAGAATATAGATGTTGGTTTGAATATGAGATATAAAATACGTGGATTATTATATGGCCGCGTGATGAAATCATTCATCATTTGATCCAAAAACATATAATATTATCTTGTAAGCATGGATCAGGTGATAAAAGGGCCATGTAGGTTTTTATTTATAAGCAAGTGTATACACGTGTTAAGTTTACCGAAAATTAAGAAAGAGGCATTTTTCTAATTCATCTCACAGTTTGCAAATAAGATGCATGTTTTGAAAAAAATGCTATCGTCAAAAGGTATCATGAAGACACTTATTATTAAAAACAAAAAAAAAACAAAGTTGCTTGAATACTCGAAATAAATTTCATGAATGAAATTTACTCTACTTCTTGTTGTCGAATTTTAAGTAATGAGTTCAATGGCCATTGTTATGATTGGAGGGAGTAAAACTACCAATTTGAACTTCATTTAATTTTTTTAAAATAATTACAAAAGTAGCCTACACAAAACACGTTTAGAAGATTTTTATTCTGGTGCAAACTATGACGAATTTCGTGAGCAAGCAAAAGTTAAAAGCACAACCTTAACAAGCGGTTATCAAGAAATGAAAAAACCAAAATCCAAAAATCCTATGCTTTAATTGAGTTTTGAAAAGCTTTTATAGTCTTTTTTTTTTCTATTTTTATGGGATTGGGTTAACTCTTCATTTTACTATTAATTTACATTTTTTTTTTAAATATAGATTGATGAATTCATAATTATTTTAATAGTTGATATTTAAAAAATAAATAAATTAAATTAGAATATCCATAAAAAAATAAAACGGACGGTAGAAAAAATATGAAAGTTTAAGCGATATTAGCCGAGGTAGATAAACGACGTTGGATGAGGATCTTTTGTCCTTGGTTCAATACTTGTAGGTGCAAGCTGTGCTCTATATATGTATACTAACATTCCCGTATCCGAATTACACATGCAAAAATTAAAAAATTACGACATTAAAAAGATTATACATGAACGGCGTATAAGTATATCTATATCATTTAAGCAAAAAGATCCTTAAGTAATTGTCATCTTTTAAAATTATTATTTTGTACTTAACCTAATATTAAATAACAACAAAATAAACTTTTATACTAACTATAGATTAATTTAATATGGACATATTTATGTATACCATAAAAATTAATTATTATAGTAAATTTCTAATAATAACTTTAATCCCACCAAACTATTATGTTATCTACTTCCCATAATATTTGCTAGAACTATCTATGACTTACTTTCAAGTCTTCCCATGTTACTTACTTCCCTCAACACTTCATTATATGATTGGTTATGCCTAGATAAGTAGAAAATCAAAAATATATATTTGAAAGCATTAACATATTAATTTTTTTTAATAAAATCATTATTTTGTTATATAAAAGAAATAATGGAGAGTAATTATTTATGGTAATTTATAAACATATATATTAAATCCTCCTTAAAAAATGATTCTAAATATAAATTTTAGCATTGTTGTTAGTATGTATATATATACATATATGATCATTCGCGTTGCTTGTGATATATATGTAATATTTTCATTGATAAAATGGGAAGGAAGTATAGAGTGAAAGATTCAAACATCCATCCTTTTAAATATCTAGAATATATATAAAAAAGAGGAACCATAATAAAGGGGATAAGTTTGACATGCCAAACTAAATTTGACCCTATGTTCTTAATGAAGCAAATCTTAAGTTAATTCCCTTAATTAAGAATCTCTTTTCCATTTTTTTTTTGTCTTTTACTGCAACCCAACTTGGAAACTTTGGATGATAAACCCTTTCTCTCAAGGCCAATGACTTGTGCACTGTTTTCTCCTTTCGGTATGTTTATGGCTAATCCTAGTTTAGATTCGACTAGTGTAGAAAATCTAATTAGGCTAAAGATGGATAAAGTAATTGATTTTTGGTTTGGTTGATAAATTATATTTAAAGTTATCAAACTGAGATTAGATGATGACTAACTCGAGATAGAAACAAAAACTAGCATTGACCAACTCAGAAACCGATTAAAAGATGGTTAATATCTGCTTTCAGATATGTCTAATTAAATAGGTATTCAACAAATAAAATGTGATTTGTGGGATAACTAAAACCGAACACTAAAATGGAATGAACATGAGTTGGAGTAAGATCATACAAACGAAAACCAATTATTAAATCAAATGGGAACTTAGAGGTCAAAAATCTGGAAAACCTTCATTTCATTGGACTAAGCATGAATTTCATCAACCAAAGCGGCGAGAGTGGAAAGGTTTGAGTTTGAGGTGGTTCAATTGACCAAACTTTGATAAAAACTTAGCTTTGGAAGTTCAGTTGATCTGATTTGACTGCATTCAACTAGAATTGTCTTCTAGGAATTTTTAACTTTATGTCTACCGAATGCTTTTTTTTTTTTTTTAAAAAAAAAAACCCTCAATTAAGTGTTTAAGTAATGATATTAAAAGTTAACACAAGTTAAGGACAGAGAAAACATTTAAGAGAGTTGATGGGAATCTTATTTATAAATGTTGAAAAAGATTGAGACTCAAATAAAAGAAAAAAGGATAGGAACTCAAATTAAGAAGAAGGTACACATCAATGGCATAATGTGTATCACAAATTGATGGCATGTGGTTGCTAACATAACCAGCCCAATAGGCATCACATAGAGCTTGGAGGTACAAGGCTTTCACAATTGCTAGAGAGCAACATAATTGTTAATTTCTTGATCATTATGGAAATTTTTTGACAAACCAATAAGTTCCATATTGCACAAATGATAATCACGATTAATTCAACTAAGGCTGATTTCATTAAACGTTGGCAAGGAGGCAATAATAAGGTGGTTGCTAATGTTATACCGATTTATCCTGATTTGTATTCGATTCCCAAAAAGGTAGTGTGAGGAGGTTAATGTACTTATTGCCAGATTCTAGTGGGTCAAAAGTGGGAGGAAAGCATAATTCATTGGATTAGCTGGTGTTCTTTAGTGGTTTCAAAATACATTTCCAAAGAATTGTATAGTTTTAATCTTACACTATTTAAAGCAAGTTTGGAGAGATTAATCCATAATATGGATGCTTTATGGGCCAGGATTTTAAAGTTTAGGTGTTTTCCAAACTCTTCTATTTTTAAGGCGAAATGCAGAGCAAATAGTTCCCGGTATTGGAAAAGTTTATTGAAAGGGTTTCAAGTGGTTATAAAAAAAAAAAAAAAGGAGCCATTTGAAGGGTGGACAATGGAAGAACCATCAAGGTTTGGAGTAATTGATGGATTCCAAACATGACAGGTAATATGCTACATCCTTTATTAGCTACTACGGACAGGGAGTTATAAGTTAGAGATATTTGGGGGTATAAATTCTTGTTGTTGGAACTTATCTTCTATTTCACAGTTTTTGTCACTGGATGAATCATTGGCTATTAGACAAATATGATTATGTTTGGAAGCGGAAGATAGTGTGTTCTCGCCATTACTTCAGGATGGCGTTTGTTTAATGCGGTTGACTTATATTTTCATCATGAATAAATTTCTAGCAATTTTTGAAACTTGTGTGGAATTGTAAGGCTACTCCTAGAATCAAACACTTTATTTGGACAGCTTGCCTCAATCTCTTTACCTACTAGTGTAAATTTATTTAAACGTCACGTTGTGTCAAATGCTTGTTGTCATTTATGTGATGAGAATGAATAAGTACAATACATGCTTTTAGGTCGCTCATGTGCTCAGGCTACGTGGCTTGACTACATTGGGTTGCATATTAATTTGCATGAAATAATTTCTCTTGATAGATGGATTAATGGTATTCTAAACGACCAGGAGCTTGTTGACAATAGGAATATGATGATTATAATGTGGTTCATATGGAAGGAACTATGCTGTGCATATTTCAAGAGTAAGCTGCCAAATCATCCTAGAGCAATAAGGATGTTTCAAGCGGTAATGGCTAAAAATTCTATTGTTGCTGATATAAATTCACACATGGTGCTGAGTCTATGGTCGAGATTGATCAGATTTCTGTGATCAATTCTCTTGCTATTAGTGACTTATTGTTATTGGTTTGTATATAAATGATAGCAGCAAGTGGGTAGCAGCGAGGTAGCAAATCTTAGTGTTCTAATTGCGCCATTAGAAGTAAAGGGGCTGTTATTTTGAAAATATAAGCATGGTCTTGAGTCCTCTATTGATGTGGGTTTTGAGAAGATTAATATCGATGCTTCCTCTGAATCTATTTCGAAGAGAGCTGCATTGAATCTATTGATGTGGGTTTTTTTTTTTATATTTAATAATAGCATTTCAGATTTCTCTTCTGGAGTTTCTAGGATGTCATTCCCTTTGATTAAACAAATCTCACGATTTGTTAGGTGTTTTTCTCTTTTGTTGCATTTATGTTGATATCTAGGAGTTCTAATAAGAATGCAGATTGGGTTTCTTATAAGCTAGGTGGGCGGTAGATTGGGTTATTAATCCTCCTACTCTGCTGTTAAATTTGTTAGTTGCTAATTCTATTACTTCATTGTAAATAATGATGTTTGTGCCCATCATTGTGGGTCTCATTAAATAAAATACCTTTTTTGGTTTGCTGGCATAAAAAATATAAAAAGAAAGAAAATCAAACAAAAGACCTACATTTAGGCATGTATCTATCAAATTAAAACATGTTGAAATGGTCATAAACCATTGCTTAAGTTATGAGAGACTTTGATATCATTATTGGATTTTTGTAAACGTGAGCACATGATTCTCAAAAATGTTTTATAAGATCTTGTAGTTTTACTGAAAACCCGTTACCATGAATGTATAATAGCATTCAATACATATAAAAACAACATTAAAATGTAATTTTATCTTGCGTAAATTGTACAAACCACTCCTTAAAGTTATTATAATAAAACTAATACCTCCGGTTTTTAAAATTAAGCACTCATATTCCTAAAATATGTAGGATCTGCTCTTTGTTTTCTTCTTTTGTCATGTGCTAGAATCCATTAGCATGGGAAATATTATAAAGCAAATAATTTATCACATCATTTTAATTGCTAACGTGACGAACACGTAATTAAATTATTTGATTTCTACGAACAATGGGATAATGCATATCGGGTTGAACATCACATGTTTTGAATTAATTGAGCTCTTTACTAATTTAAAATGGAAAAATTGAAATTAGAAGACAATTATGGCAATTTGGGGGCGGTCCATGAACTATGGCATATCTCAGGGCATGATTTAGATGAGGCCTTGATCAAATCTATTACATTTTGCATATATAAGAACCGTGTGAGCCTATTTGAAGGGTGAAAACCATAATGAATGGATAGTTATGTTCATTTAGTATACATAAATTGTTTAAAATGGAATAGAATATAATATCCTTTAAATAAAAGATAATGAAACTCTAATCATTGAAGTATCTTTTAGTGTAATGACTTGGCGTTCATGGAAATTTCGAAGTTAAGCATGCTCAATGGAAAGTACTCCTAGAATGAATGACCTCTTGAAAAATAGCTATACTAAGAAATAAAACCATGCACTGTACTACGCTAAAATGGATAAAAGTAGGCTTTATACAAAAGTAGGTACTATATCAAACGCTTTAAAATGGTGTAGTCAAGTTTATCTTGTGTGAATCAGGTTTATGGTAATGGCTGTAAGGTTAGCTTTTATACTAAAAAGGTCCACATAGTGGGACTGCTGCAACTTTATTGCTTAAGGCATGAATTCATTATTAAGGCTCATCACTTGTATTTTAAAAACAAAAGCCCAAATAGGATTTCATTCAAAACACCTTAAAACAATATAAAATAAAAGAAAAATTGAAGTAGGAGAAATAACTAAAATAAAGTATATATAATATTAAAGGATGACCACAAATTAGAAAGAAAATACATGAGGACATTACAAGTAAGATAAGTTATCTTACTATGGTATTGGTACATGGTCAATTAGTGCACATTTGAATAGTGATAAAACGAACACAAAGGAATTGCGAGAATGAAATTTTTTGAAGGGGAAGGGGGGAGTGTAAACCTTATAATCGAAGGATCGGATTTAATACGTAAAGTTTAGAGCAATCGGTTAAAGGATCCAATCAAGCATAAATTATAAAATAAAGTTATGAATATAAGTAAAAGTGATCTCGGAAGTTTAAATTTAGAAAAATAAGTAATAAAATAATATAATATTATAATATCAAAATTTAATAATATAACCCATTATTTATCGAAAATGCATAAAATGAATTTCGATAATTAACCAGTCGCTAGAAATAAATTATGTACACATTAAAAATCATATAATAACAAAAATAATATTTAGAAATATTTACTTATACTCCATATATATTCATGCATAGGTAAAAATACGTGAAATTACCTAAAATACATGAAAAATGCTAAATAATTAAAGAAAATTAAAAAAAAATCAAGGAAGTGGAGAATGATCCTGATTTGAGTCATGGCAGGTTAGGGAGGAAAGGAAAAAATTGACCAATTAAAAAGTCAAATTAGAAAAGATAAAGTACTTGTCAACTCAAATGAATGCACCAAAATTTCCTAAGAGCTCTATAAGTAACCAAAATTTTTTAGAAGCTCATTTAGGCATTTGGTAGAGCAAAAAAAATAGAGAAGGTAGAAACAAGAGAGTTAGGGTTTAGTTTTCAAAAAAACTGTACAATAGGGATAATTGAACCGAATCTACGAATCACCACCAATTGAAATTGAACTGCAACCGCCGCTGCCACCACCATACCCCATACCTACCACCTGGACCGATCAACACCCCTTGGACCAACACTGGTAGTTGGAAGTCCAATAGTCAAGTGAGTCCAAATTCCAATAGATTTTGTGTAAATTATTAATTTTATCCAAAAAAATTATGAATTTTATTATTATAATGTTTTGTTATATGTAGATTTAGGGAAAAATATTGGTTAAATTTAATTACATCTGAAAATATAGGGTCATTAAGAAACGGAGTAAAGTCGAGCATGTTTCGATTTAAAATTAAATAGCTTTAGGTGTGTAGTTTTGCGCTCAATTTTTTTGTGTAAACTACTTAAGTGATATAAAATAATGCTATGAAGCCCTTTTCAAAAATTAAATTTCAAAAATTTTAAGTGATTTTTAGACCCTTAAAATATGTACATAATTAGGGATTTTTAGGTTAATTAATGATTAATGAAATAATTACTAATTTAGTATATAATTAGGGATTTTAAGATGTTCATATTTGATGTGGTATGATAATTATGGTATTTAAGGTGTTAGATGTGGTTATTAGGGTATTATATAGTAAATATATATAAATTTGATAATATGTGAAATTGGAATTATGGTAAATATAAAATATTAGGTTAAATTGGATAATATAATAATAATATTAATACATATTAAATCTGGTGTGAAACTTAAATTTAGGTAATTATATGAAAAATATAAAATTTTCTCATATCGGGAGTAAATTCGATACATAAATGAGGATTAGAATGTATCGAGTAGACTATAATACTAATTTAAGACCAAAAGTGATACTTAGGATACTTGAGCTTGATGTAATTAATTTCACATTAGGGTTGGAAACAAATCTTTAGAATTTATGCATAATACTTATAGTTAGAACTAATTTAGAACCAAAATCGTAATCGGATTCGAAAACCAAATCCTAAACTAACTTAGGATGAATCAGTAATGAATAATGTGAATATATGAAAAGTTGAGTTAAATCATAATATAAATATATATATATATATATCATAAAAAAATAAGTACTAAAAGAGTATTTATATCATGGGAAACGCGAAGACGAGTTGACCTACGACAAGTTGAGTGAGCGATTTAAGGATTTCAAATAAGTTGGGTTTTATACTTCACCATATTTTAGAGTACTCGAAGATTTAAGATTGTATTTGATTGTGTTTATACTTGATTGTATTTGTACGTCATTATGTACGTATGTGCTTAAGTATCTAATTTCACACTGAATTTTGTGTTATGTTTAGTGATTAATGTGAATCAAATAGTGTGAAATTGTTTGATCATCCTAAACCATACTTAATCCTAAACAACCTAAATACCCATATAGATTCTCTTGTAGGTTCTAACTTCTAACTTGTAACTTCTGACCTCTGACTTTTGACTACCATGCCGCGATACAATTATCTCGAGATTAGTTCTCTTTTGAAGCTATGGGGAGTGAGGGTCAAGTGGCCATACGATTGAGTATTTTAATGTCTTGATAGTTCCTTTAGGTTTATGAATTGATATTGAGATGTAAGCTAGCCAACTATTGTAGTACGTGTAATTTCCTAGGGTTTTAAGATAATATGTATGTAATTATATATATATATATATATGAATGATGGTTTTAACTTATTATGTAAATTTTAGTCCAAATCTTAATTGAACTGTTTACTTTAAAGTGAGGAGTTATGAACACCTTATATAAATTAAATCTATGACAAGGATTGTAAAGTCAGTTACTGTCGTAGGTTGGTTTATATGGTGCGGCTATTGTAAGGAGAATGTGATGCTTCGAATTATTAATATACTAGATTAATAATAGCTAATATTTCCTTGATATAAGAACTTTTACATTAGGTTAATAAACTTAGTAATTAGAAATTTTCAAATTTCAAAATGGAATTATTAAAATACTATTATAGTTATAAACTTAAGTTTATAGGTATACATAAATATCTATCTAGGACTTAAAAATACGAACTCCAGGATGTAACTTAGTAGTAACAATATATTTTATGACTTATATATGGGATTGTGCCAAGAGTATCTATATTACATCATACCTAAGGAATACACTTAATTAGTAATAAATAAACCACTAATTATTGATCATTGAAGGAACTTCCACATAATAAATTCCACATATATACAATTAAATGACATAAATAATTTGGAAGACACCAAGTTGTCCTTAATCCATATGGTGACACTTAAATTAAAGATAAATTTTTATGTTAAATGAATATTAGTAATTTCCTCATTGTAGCAATAATAAGACTTGTACTCACATAATTTCTTCAAGTGATGCTACGAAGGGAGAATGAAAATGAAAATAAAAATCATTATTTAATATTTAAATAAAAATGAGTTATGGAATAAATAGAGCTTAAATAGAATATAAATATTCACAAAAGTATAAAGTTAGTAATGAGTCATGATTAATCAAATGTTAAGAAGCGCAGCCGTAGGTAATATGCAAATACTTATATGTTAATCACAAAAATGAATGGTTAAAATAAACCTACGAAGTATAGAAATATGTATGTGTATATATATAAGAATATGATAGCTAATAAGCTATCCAAAGTTGTCGGAACTAAATTAGAAGTTAAGGCAAAAGAAGGTTCGATTCACTAACATAAAATGAATTAACACCCAACAAGTTAACAACAACAATAATAACAAAACCAAGCAAATAGGTGGCATTAGAATAATATACCAGTTAGAAGTAGCGGAGCTAAATGCCACGTATGGCAAAGTGCTATAGGATGGAGGTACCTCTTAAGCTAGTAAGGGAGTACCTTTAGAGCCTTTCTTACTTGGTAGTGATCTTAAACACGTATAATGAAACAAATAAGGATATCAGTTCTATAAAGGGAGAAGATTATGATACTCCTTAAATAAAAAATGACAAAGCTCTAATTATCAACACACCTTTTGGTGTAGTGGTTTAAAGTTTGTTAAAACTCCAAAGTTAAGTGTACTTGGTGGAAATTACTACTAAAATAAGTAAACTCTTAAGAAGCAATTACACTAAGGGATAAAACAATATGGCGTACCACACCAAAGTGGATAATATCTTGGTCAAAAGAGTTTTAGTTAGGTAATTACATGGAATAGGGACTGAAAATATAAATTATTTTCTATTTTTGGAAATGCTTATAGAATGGAATGAAATTATTTGCGTATATAATTGTAATTGTGAAAATTACTCTAAATAATTGAATGTCACAATTAATTTGAAAGTTAAATAAGTAATTTTGATTAATAATAATTAATAAGTAAGAAATAGAATCATGATTCTGCTTTTATAAAGATGGAATCGAATTTTTCTTTGGATTTGAAATCGTATATGGAATAGCAATTTTACTTTTCAAATACATTTTTAAATAGGGAAAATGAAATGGAAGCCAGAATCATAATTCTATTTTTGTCCACTCTCACATACCATACGTCATAGTATATGTAATGCTAATTCTAAAAATGTATTACTAGAATTCGTGCAACATTATAATAGAAATTGATTATTCATAAATTTTTATATTTCCAATGGATTACATGTGGTACATGGGACATACCCAGCATTACATATTATAGTAAGTGATATTATTTGAATTAGACAATTATGAGTCTATTCCCATGCATTACTTGTGGTGTAAATATTCATGAAAATAAAATTAGTGATATTTGTATTTTCAATGCTTTAAATGTGGTGATGCGAGGCATATATGTAGCATTACATATTATAACTTACTATAATTAGAATTAGACCGGTGAAGCACTTATATACTATTTTTTTAAAAATAATTATATAAATATGAATTAAATAAAAAATATTATATAAATAAAAACCTTAAATTGCATTTAGAAAATACGATATTAAAAATAATAAAAGTCTAGTATTTCATAAATGTGATTTAATATTTTGTATTTCATAAATATGATTTAACATTTTGTTTACAATAGTTATCTTGCATTTAAGTGATAGGATATATATTAATTGTATATATGTAGCATCTTTTAAATATGATATAGGTATATGTATTTATGTCTATGTCGCATTTAAAAGATGCGATATTAATATAATTAAATATATATTGCATCTTTAAAATGCGATACAGGTACAAATAACTATATCACATCGTAATATTTTTCATATAATTAGTAAATTCATAATATTCATTACATGTAATAGTAAACAAATAAAATTCTCTAAATTAGACATTCATGATCTATTCCCACAAATATTCATGGAAGTCAAATAATTTAATTACGTGTCCACCACATCCACAATTTAGATGATGTGAGAAATTATTTGTTTTATAATATTTTCTACATTAGTGAATTTGATATATAAGTTGCCACATAATTAAAAAACAAAAAAACACATCCACAATCTATTTCAAGGGTGTAAGTGATTGATTTTAGAGATCGAGGTATCCATGCAATCAAAATAGTTTTACGGTGTGATCCACACAATTTACCCTTTTATTTATCACATTAAAATAACAATCTTGAAGATTCATTAAATAATGAATATATCATGTAAATTAAAAATGTGCTTTAGAGCTATTCACTTAAATTTGGCAATATATATATATATATATATATATGTAATATAAGAACACTAACACTACTTGATGCGAGTTTTGAATTGAATCACCACCTAAACATTGACACCAAGACTTTTATACCCCTTTGAAGATCTAATGAACTATTAGCTAACCTTTACATTGCACCACTAAACAATAAGGCCAAGCACACCCATATACATTTATCCGATCAAGCTTGAATTCAAGTTTATTGATTCAACAATCTAAATCAAAACAAAGATTTGATATAATTAAGATAGAAACTCTCTAGAATCATCCCAAAGATACAAATTATTTGGTTGGTATTTAGTGACTAGAATACTACATTAAAAAAACAAATACTTGATATTAGAATAGAGATTAATTTAAAGCCAAAATTAGATAAGAGAAGACACAAGAAAACAAACAGAAATAGCTAAGAAAGAGAGGAAGATGGCGTATACAATATGCAGTCGTGGTGAGGTGTATTTCCATTGAAAACTCTCACTTGACATATGTGCAAATTTATAAGAGCACTGAAGAAGAAAGCACTAGTTCACTTCCTATTGATTGAGAGTATGCTTTCTTGTATACTCAAAATGAATGACAGAATGTAAGCTCCAAGATCAAACAAATAGATGGCTCACATTAATGATCATTGGCATTCATATTTTCTCACTCTTGTATAAACCAAAATGCTTATTCATCACTTATCTGTTATTCCCATTATATGTAAGTTCTCCATCATATGGGCTTTAGAAAACAAGGTTATGTAAAAGCTCCTCTCTCTCGCTTTTTGCATTAGAGGTAAGGTGCCATTTAAGAAGCGTTAGGCGCAAACATGCCTTATCTAACTTTCTTTTATATAATTTATTAAACTATCATATTACCTAGGTTTCTAGAGCAAGTTAATCTTTCGCTTAATTCTAACTCCAATCCACAAGTAATTAATTTATTTGTAGCATTGATTAAATATTTTTTTCTAACAGTAAATCAAATCAATAGATTTCAAATGTACTTATCCAAGTTTCTGAAGTGTCTCTAACTTTTGATTCAATTCTAAATATCCTTTTATGTAGTCTTCTTAGTTTAGGGTGGACAAAAAAATCAACCAAATTGGACAAATCTACAAACAAAATCAAACATATAGTTGATTCCCAATTTGAACCAAATAAAAAATTTGTAGTTAGCATAGAGGAATATTCCAAACTAAACTGAAAAAGCCAAACCCAGCTAATTTTAGAAACAAACTAATATCTTATTTATAATTTAAAAAAATTATTTTACAGTGACATAGTATTTAAATGAACATAAGTTTAAATAATCCATTTGAAATATATATATATATATATATATAACTTTTATGACCATAGGTTACTAGAATATGTGTATAGATTGACTCAAAATCTATACCATATGACAACTTTATGAATAAAATTAATTATCAAGATTCGTTTTATGTTTGTTTTTTCATTTGCATTAATTTTGACTTTATGAACCCTTACATAGTCTCAATTATTAAAATGAGTTAGTTCTTGTGATGTGAAATTATATGTCTTGCATTTTATTATTCTTAGATTATAAATTATGACTCAATTAGACCAAACCAAATTATTATAATTTGAAAAAAAGTTCTACATTAAATTATACAATACAATTCAAAAAGATAAAAAGATTGAATCATAATTTTATGATTTGGTTTAATTTAGTTCGATTTAACTGGAAAACCAAACCATGCCCATCCTTACTTAGAGATTCTTGGAACATCTAACCATATTCTTAAAGCCACTTGATATGGGTGAAGAAAATGTATTTAGGGTTTTTGTGTTAGGCCCTGTCGACAGAAAGAAAGACATTACTGAAAGTGTTTGAAACACGAGGGTATGGTATGAGTTGTCAAAGTGCAAGTTGTCTGGTTGGATGTATTAGACAAGTGTACGATGGGTTGGGAGACATTACAAGGAACTGGGCTAGGCTTAACAAAGATATTAATTAATCAAGCTAAGTCTACAGCAGAAATGACAATTTAACCAGTCAATATCTATTTACATTTACATTACGTAATATAAACATCAAAGAATGTCGTTCTAGCATATGTAATGCATATGGTGAGGCGTCATGTGCACACTCACTTAGAGAAATCTTGTAACTAACTTCGGGAGACTATATTTGATACTGTCAAAAACATTAAAAATACAATACAGAAAATAAAATAATATTGCTCCCAAATTTTGAGCTTGCACTCAAGCTGGTTTTTCATTTAGGCCCCACTTGTGGTTTTTACTTACTAATTTGCTTTACCTGTGTCAATTGGTATTAGAGTTGCTATTGTGGTGGCTATGCTTGAAACTAGAAAATTCACAAGAATGGAGGAAGCAATTAGAAATGCGTTGAAGGAGCATGAAGAGAAAGAAGATGGATGTGTAAAAGTCTTTGTTGAAACATTTAATAAATAATAATAGCTATTGGATGAGATTAAACAACAAATTGCTTAGCAAAGGAACTAAACCTTTACCCGGAAGTCGTGTTCGAGATGAGCAGAGCAATCGAAACCCATTTGCAGTGGATTTGATTGTTAAACAAATGGCTGTGAGCAATACTCACGGAGGTTATCAATTAGCCTCTAGATCTACAAGAGTAGAGCTACCTGCATTCAAGGGAGATGATTTGGAATGTTGGTTATATTAGGCCGACCAATTATTTAATATTGACGAAACTCCTGAAACATACAGGTTAAGTTGGTAATATTACACTTCAAGGAGTTACCTCTACAATGGTATTACGCATATTTGAACAATGGAGGATATGCATAAAAAATTACATGGCAAGAGTTGGTGTATGCTTTGAGCTCTCAGTTCAGCAATAAGGCTTTCGAAGACCCGGTAGCTGATATCAAGAAGCCGCAACAAACAACTTATTCGTCCTCAAAGAATATGTGGAAAATTTTGAGTTCCTAAGTACTCAGGTAAACTTATTCGAAAGTACAACTTCTCTCTGTTGAGAGACCTCTCTCCTCTGGAGCCATTATTGACAACTGTCTATCTATGTTCTGTCTAAGTAGTTATCATAATTCCTCCATTTATGTAAACGTGCTTTACTGTTGTTTAATTTCTATTCAGTTATCTTTCCTTACTAGCAATGTACGTGTCTTTACAATTTTTTTTTTTTTTTTTTCTGTTGGTCTTGGTCTTGCGTATTTTATTCCTGCATTAGAAACCTTTGGTATGTCTTCTTAATATTTGATTTTCGGCCTCTTGTATGAAAGTTGTCTACCGTATTAGTTAGTTTTGTTGTTTTCATTTCTTGTCTTATTTAATTTTCTATATGTTCGTGCAGTTTCTTTGTGTTTTACCGTTATGGTGGTTACATCTAGATCCCAATGTGAGGCTGACCTTGTCCTTGATTCGTCGGACTTGGATACGGGTTCACATGCTGAAGTTATTCATTTAGTAGGGAAAGTGATGTCAAACAAATCTATTCCAAAGGCTGCAGTTTTGAGCATTCTTACCAAGGCTTGGGAACGCTTCGGCATTGTTTCTATTTCACATCTAAGCAATAATCTCTATCATGCAGAAACTTATGATGAACCGATCTCTGATACTATTTTAGATTTGCAACTGTGCAATGTAATTGGTTTTCTAATGATCATCAGGAGTGGGATCCTTTTCAAAGGTTGGAAGATATGGATTTCAATGAGATAAGTTTTCGGTTGCAAATCCATGGCCTTCCGCTGCATATGTTTAACTCCAAGAAATGTCTCCATAGTTGGCCAGAAAATGGGCTGAGTGGTCAAAGTTGAAGAGATTTCTTTAGTCATCCGTGATTTTCTCTGAGTTAAAATTGCTTTCCATGTGTCAAAGCCCTTAATAGACGAAGTTTGGGTGAAGCACCAGGATGGTGGAAAATTATGGGTTGGTTTCAGAAATGAAAGATTGGGAGATTTTTGGACGTCATGTGGAGTCATTAGACATGTAGAAGATCGGTGTATACAGAAACAACTTCCAAACTTCATTCCAAGGAATTTGGATGCCATAATAAAGACAAATTCTCTGGCTTGGCCTTCAAATCGCCTGTCTGCTACTGTGATAAACATAAATCTTCTCTTGATGTTGAAAGCCAAGTTGCTCCACCCATGGTGGTTCCAAAATTTTCGGAGGATTCAGGACACTTGGCGCTCCCTAATGCAAAATCTAAAGGGTTGGTTACTTAGGATAGAAGCTATGGAACATCAAAGATTACTACCGATGCTACTTCGGGAGTAATAACTTTTGTATCTGCGGTACACTCAGGGCCATCAAGTAGCAAAGGGAAAGAAAAAATTTCTGACTTGGACTAATTAAGCCCTTTTCATAGTGGGCTTCTTTCGACAGTGGACCCCCAGTCTTTGTAATTCCCCGCAAGCTCATGTTACCCACTTTCCCCAAATCAATCTTCAACGTAACTCTTACCCAAAAATTTTACTTCTCCTTCGTTGTCCCTGTCTACCATTATAAACACTATTCCTCCAAGTGTTACCCTACTTGTGTCCCCCGCACACATTGTTGAACCTTCGATTGTGGAATCAAAATTTGTGCTTTTAACTTCTTCACCCCATGGATTCGAAACCTTGCCCACTCTTTGAAAACTTCTACTGTTCCTACGATTTATTTTCCTCCACTATTGGCCAAATTTCTCCTATTGAGGATGGCTTCTAATCACTTTCCCCGAAGAGAAGAAGGTTGCATTTTGAGGAAAAGGTACGAGAGCAAAGTAACACGAAAAGCGGTAGGGTTCTATGGTTATGAGTTGAAAATATTTTCGAAGAAGATGCAAACGTGTTTCCTTGAAGACATGTACTGCTTCTAGCCAGAAAATTAACATTCATCAAGTTAATGAAGAAAGCCATTTAGTCGATGTGAATATTGTTCAGACTTTTGCGTTTTTTGCTGAGGGTTTCTGTGGTTGTCCATCAACAACCACGCAGTCACCGTAAGGTCTTTATCATGGAACTGTCAAGGCTTACTGAGCTTGAGCGTCTTATCCGGAAGAATCAGCCCCTAATTGTCTTCTTGATGGAGACACGTAATTCTCGAGTTTACGTGGAAAGGTTAAGGAGACGTTTTTTATTTCCCTGTTCTAAATATGTTAATCCGGTGGGATTATTGGCGTTGTGGTGGAAAGATGAAGCTGTGATGAACATTATTTATTCCGATAGAAACGTTATTGACACAACTTTTGTGGAATCGTTAACTAGAAGGTTGATAAAAATATCATTTTGCTATGCTAATCCAGATTGTGGTAGCAGATTGAAGTTATGGGATCGATTCCGAATTTTGGCTGCTGCGATTAACATTCCATGGTTGATAATTGGTGATTTGAATGATATTAGTTCTCAAGAGGAGAAAAGTGGTGAGAGAATTAAATGTCATTGGCAAATAGCAAGTTTTAATATGATGATGTTACATTGTGGACTACTAAATTGGGGACTTCAGGGACAAAAGTTCACTTGGTTTAAACGGACAGCAAATGGCGCATGGGTAAAGGAATGACTTAATCGTCGCCTAACTAACCCTAATTGGTTAGATTACTTTCTTAAGATGCAGATATTCAATCTCCCAACACAAGGTTCCGACCACGCCCCTTTACTGGTAGATTTAACGTTGTTTGACAAGAAAGGTCCCAAATTGTTTAAATTTGAGCAACATTGGCTACGGGTTGAAGGTTGTTCAGATGTAATTGCATATGCTTGGAATAGTGATACACATCTTCCTGTTCTACGGGGATTAATGAGGAAACTAAAAACTTACCGAGTTGAGCTGCATAAGTTGAGTAAGAGGGCTGTTCGGGATAATCATAAAGTTGTGGATGAGTTACATGAGCAGCTGGCTGTGCTTTAAGATTCACCAGTTTCGGATGCTTTATTGGAAGAAGAAATGTTATTACATCACCAACTTGAAATAGCCTAGCAACAAGAAGAGTTATTCAGGCATCAATGATCCCGCATTAACTGGCTTAAATATGGTGATAGAAAAACCAAATTCTTTCATTGTATTGCTTTAAATAGAAGAGCTCAAGAATAAGATATTTCGAATCAGACATCAACTTGGTTGCTGGAGTGGGGGAGAAGATGCAGTGTCGGAAGCTTTCACATCTTATTTTGCTGATTTGTTCAGTACAGATAACCCACAGCTTGATGACAGCATTCTTAATTAGATTCCGTGTGTAATTAGTGATGAACATAACGATTGCTTAAAAAGGCCACTGGAAATGGATGAGGTAAAAGAAGTTGTTTTTTAGTTTAGTGGACTCGAATCACTAGGTCCTGACGGATTTAATAGTCTTCCAATCACACTGGATGCTACTTGAACTGTACATTTTCGAGGTCGCCAAGTCCTACATGAATTCAGGCAGCTTTCCCTCTTCTTTTAATTCAATAGTTATTGTCTTGATTCCAAAGGTTTCTTTTCCTGTTGAAATTACCCAATTTAGACTGCTTACTCTTTGCAATTTCTTGTACAAAATCATTTTTAATGTGTTATGTAATCGATTATAACCTTTTCTAGATAGTGTAATATCTTTGTATCAAAGTGCTTTTATTCCAGGACGTCTAATACAAGAAAATGTCATAATAGCTCATGAGATATTTCATTAACTAAAGCTTCGTAAGAGAAAGAAAAAATATTACTATGCTATCAAATTAAATATGGCTAAGGCTTATGACCGTGTTGAGTGGTCATTTTTAGAGGCTATCATGCATCGTATGGGTTTTTTCTTTGGTTTGAACTTCATGGATTATGTCATGTGTTTCTTCTGTGAATTAGTCTTTTAATCAATGAAGGAGAGTTGGTCATTTCTAACTGTCTAAGGGCCTAAGGCAAGGGGATCTGTTATCTCCTTGTTTATCTTAATGACTAATTGTTTTTTTGGTATGATTAAGATAGCTAGTGACTTGCATCAATTAAAAGGAATAAAAATTAAAGAAATTAGTCAGTTGCTCACATACTTATTCTTCGCAGATGATTGCAACTAGAGATAACTTATGTAAGTTAAGGTGCATCTTGGAGCTATATTGTCAAATTTCTGAACAACAAGTGAACTATCATAAAAGCTCCATGATATTCAATAAATCCACTTTGGATTGGTTAAGGAGTGATTGTGCCAACGAGATGCATATTAATATTGCGAATAGTCCAGTTAAGTATTTGTCACAGCCCAAACTCTTAGAGTCATAACAACTTCACCGTATAGACCAATCTAAGCTAGAAACTATCCTCCTTAGTTACTAATATAAGTATAGTCTACAAAATGCAAACGACGACTCAACTAACTTTGAAGCAATCAGATGGACGCCTATAGTAAATAAGACTTGTGAAGTAACACTTTACAAAATATATTTTCACATATTTATATATAGTTTAGATTTTTTACATAATTCTATATACATCAAAAGTTCTAGGTTCTCAAAAGATTTGTACATCTCCATAAAAGGACTACATACATATTATAGATATATTAGCAAACCAATGAAAACTATAAGGCTTATCAAGAAGACCACATAATCTTTCCACACAAGAAGACTTTATAATCTTTCCACAAAAGAAAAACAAAAGTAAATGAACAGTGATCTATTTCTTAGACTTCGACACCTTATTCCCTGACTCATTGAAACTAACTTACGGACAACTGTAAGAAGGCATATTTAGGTATTATTCCATACCTACAAAACAATCTATTAAGATTTGAGCTCATTAGGTCAGTAAAAAGAGATGGAGTTATAAGACTATATTAATAAACATAGTTATTCAATTATTATTTAAATACATGTGCATCAAGCAAATGATGGATCAGCATACAATGTTTAACCGATTCATTGTGAAGTTAGAGAAATTTCATTCACTCTAACTTGAATTTTAAGGAGTTTTAATGTGACACTATTAAACTAAATTTAGGCTTATACAATGGAAAACACTCTCTTCCCTAGACAACATTTGAACTACAGTTCCTAACCTTACCGAGATCTCCTCTCCTGTCACTTAGTTCGAGTAAGAATAGGAAAAGGACCATTTCTACTACTTCATCAAAGTGTCAGTATTTAATTTGACAACCTAATCGTTACTCTTATTGGGTTATCATAAATGTCAAGTTAAATTTTAGTCAACTTAAGATTAGTCCAAGTTATAATATGAGCAATTAAGTTCATACATGCTAAACATGATATATTCAAGTAGAAAACATTACTCGGAGTTCAACTCCCAATCATCAATTGGTATCATAAGCACATGCATAATACATGTACAAACAATCTAACTACAACCACAAACAAGTGTTCTTAGTTCTCCAAGTATCTTGATATGATACTTCAACATATCATAAAGCATTGATCCCAACTTACTTGCACTTATTGGTAGTTACTCCTAAGCATTACCTCCTTACTCTTCAATTATCCTAAAAATACAAAATAGACTAGTTTTCAAGTCTTATATCATTAGCCATTAATTTGTTTGATACATTTTTGGTTATTTCATCATAGGTTTTATAAGTTATTTCCACTTACAAATCATAAATTCCTTACCAATCAATGATCTTTACTAATGACCTTAAACTACCAAATCCTTTAAGTTAGGTTTTGAGTGGTTTTATAATAGTTTTTTTTTTCGTCAAAAACTCTCTGAGTTACTTTTTGAGCTGTACAAAGGTTATTTATGATATTAATTTTACTCTTTAAGATAGCTTCTAAACTTCTTCAAGTTAAGTTCCTTATTAAACTACGCTTTAAGCCACCCTTTAACTCTGTTATCTCTAGAGTTTTTAAGAAAATCACCCTCTAAACAAGCTTCTGAATCCCCCATTTTTATTGTTTACTTATAAATTTTGCTTCTAACTCACACTCTGAGTATTATTTTAGTGCGTAGCTCTTTTGCAAAACCTTTGGCTATCCTTTGACTTGAACCAATATCCCCTAATTAGTTAATTTAATCAATTTTCTACCAAGTTACATTTATAGGATCAATTTAAAACAAGTAACACTCTAAACAACCTTCCTTAGCTTCATTACTTCTTAACTCCTTATATCTTATATCTTAATTTCATTAATTTATCAATTTCAACAAAATAACCAAGTTACCAACTTCAATTGTCAAGGCTAAATTGCAATTTTCTGTAACTTCTCACTTTACCAATCAATCGAAACACTCCAGAATAGTGTAAGTACTTCAATAATTAATCCAATTGAAATCTAATGTAAGGTCATTAAGAAAAATAGGCTATTTTCTACTAAAAACACTATTTTAGGCATAATTAGGGCTAAAAAATCAAATAAAAATTTAGAAAATAGTTTCAATAAAAACTTTCACATAGCAATTCAATATTAGTTTAGGATAGTTTATAAAAAAATTTTGAAGTGGAAACTATATCATTAAACCTATTTATTTCAACATAAAAAATTGTCTGATTTTTTCGATTTCTTAAGGACTTGTATAATAGTTACTAAATTTGTACAAAATAGTATTTTTCCTAGATTCTATATGTAAAAATATGAGGAAATAATTTTTTTTTATAATTTTCTGGTCATTTTTATATTTTTACTAAAATACTTAAAATTGGAGAAAACCTCATCGAAAAATCTTGCTCTAGCCACCTACGACATCACCCACCTTGTCGGCAGCTCCAAGTGTTGGGTATGTCTTTTAGTGGTGATGGTTAAGCTCTAGAAACCCTCTAGGTTGTCGTATCCTTTAGTGATTAGTTTACACCTAATTTGTATATAATTCCTTAAATTTATTGCTTTAATCTCCATATCCTATACTTAATTTTCCTAAGTCCTAACTTGCATGTAGCTTCCAGTAGAGAGTGTTTCCAGATTTTTAGGGCTATTTAATTTGTGCTAATGAGTTTTCTTTCTCTCTCTTCTAATATTTTCCCTTAAATACTAAGCTTTATTTACATGATAATCTAATGCTAAATCCTTAACACTTGTCTACGACAAAGCTACGCCTAAATTTCTATCTTCCCAGTTGTTCTCACGATTCTTTTATGAATTTACTATGATTTTATTACTCATTTTAGCTTAAAATACCAATAATCGAGTATTTTATTTAATTACAAGTATATGTATATACTTAAAAATTCCACACAATACATACACATATACTTTACATGTTATTTTATGTTTCATTATAATTTTATTACGTATATAATTTAATTCTAAAAGTTTATAAACTATCAAAGCCTATTTTACACTATTACGGTAAATAAACGTAATATAGTTAAAGTGTACTATTTTTGCTATATTATTATTATTGTATTATATTTTTAATATCCAGGTCCACAAGGTCTCCTCAACTAATAACTCAAGCTTATTCATAAGTTTTTAGATTAATCAGGTTAGTTTCACTTATACCCTAAATTTACCTGTTTAATTCCTATTCGTCAAATTCAAGGCTCACATTTTCACCCCCTTTTTAGAAAAGTTTTGTCCTTAAAACTTTAATTATCACTCTACCTAATATAACATCTAAATACTCCAACATTTGTCCAATTATCAATAATCAAAATAAAAAGGATTTACTAACTTAATTTTCTAAAACAACCATGGGTATCTTTTCTACATCGCCATCTTTGATTCCTAAGTCAATTTTGCTTGAGGGCCACTTGCCCAGCAATCTTTTACGTACTCCATATCTCAGTTTCGTAATCTATGAACTCGTTTATCAAGTATCTCTTCTACTGTATAATCCTTTTGTAAGTAAATTGGTTTTATTTCTACTACTATATCTGGATTCTTCACAAACTTCCTTAGCATAGATACGTAAAACACATCATGGTATCCTAATAGAATTAGGGGTAAGGCTAGTAGGTATGCTATATTTCCTACTCTTTCCAAAACTTAAAAGGGTCTAATGTAACATGGACTTAACTTCCCAATTGTACCAAATTGCTTAAATCCTCAAAATGGACTTATCTTCACATATATATGGTCTCCAACTTGAAATTCCATGGGTCTTCACTTCATATCCGCCTAGCTCTCATAACGATCTTGGGTTGCTTTCATCCTTTGTTGAATAAGTTTCACTTAGTCATTAATTTATTGAATCAATTCAGGTCCTATTACTTCATGTTCCTTACTATGCCATTATAGCGCTAATCGGCACTTCCTTACATATAATGCTTCAAATGGTGCTATTTGTATCTTTGCTTGGTAATTGTTGTTATAAGCAAACTCTACTAGTGGCAAATATTGATACTAATCTCCTCTAAAGTCCAATATACAACCTCTAAGCATGTCTTCTAGTATTTGAATTGTTCTCTTCGATTGACTATTTATTTGTGAATGATAGGTTGTACCAAAGTGCAACTTCGTTCCTAAAGATCGTTGTAAGCTCTCCTATAACTTTGATACAAATTGTTTATCTCTATAAAAAATGATACTCTCTGATACACTATGCAATCGAACAATTTCCTACATATATAACTTAGCCAATTTCTCCATTAAGTCACCAATTTAATGAGCCAAGAAGTATGTGCTTTTCATTAATTTATCAACAACTATCTAAATAGAATCATGTCTAACCTTAGTTTTGGGAAGACTTACCACCAAATCCATCGTGATATGATCCCATTTCTATTGAGGTATTTCTAATGGTTGCAACATTCCACTAGATCTTTGATGCTTAGCTTTTACTTGTTGAACATAGTATAACTTGATACATAATGAATCACATCCTTTTTCGTTCCCTTTCACTAGTACATGGTTTTCAAATCTCTATACATCTTATTTCCTCCAAGGTGTATTGTATATCCAATAATATGTGTCTCATCCATGATCTCTTGCTTTAGTTTTGCCTTATCAATTACACAAACCCGACTTTTAAATCTCAATAACTCTTTTTCATCAATATGAAAATCTAGTACTTCCTCTGAGTTCAACTTTTCTCTCCCCAATTTTAAACTTAGATATTGTTCTTGTTGCATCTTGATTCTCTCCAATTCTTTAAGTTCATCGATTGCACCTCATCGTCATGCCACTTAAACTCAATTCTCAGTTTCTCGAATTCTTGGATCGAATCCTTTTGAGTGGTTAATAAGGAAGCTATTTGCTTATAATTTCTACAACTTAAAACGTTGGCTACCACATTTGCCTTGCCTAGATGATAATTAATAGTTAAATCATAGTCCTTAATTAGTTCCAACCATCGCCTCTGTCTTAGATTTAATTCTTTTTTAGTGAAGAAATATTTCAAACTCTTGTGATAAGTATAAATCTCACAATGTTGACTATATAGATAATGTCTCCATATTTTCAAAGCAAATACAACGGTTATTAATTCCAAATCATGTGTTGGTAATTTCTCTCATGAGGCCTTAACTACCTAGAAGCATAAGTAATTACCTTGCTTTCTTGTATTAAAGTACATCTTAAGCCGTTTCGAGAGGCATCACTATAAACACAATAAGACTTACTCAAATTAGGCAAGGTAAGTATTGGAGTTGAAATCAAATGATCTTTTAACTCTTGGAAACTTCACTTACATTACTCAGTTCATTTATACTTAACATCTTTTTAAGTTAATTGAGCTAAAGGTTGTGCCATCTTCAAAAAATCCTTAATAAATCTTCTATAATATCTTGCCATTCTCATAAAACTTCTTACTTTAGTACCTATAGTAGGTTGTTTTCAATTAGCTATAGCCTTAAACTTTTCTAGATCTATCGAATCCCTTCACTAGATATTATATGACCCAAGAATGCTATCTTTCTAACTAGAAATCATAGTTGCTCAACTTTACATATAACTTATTGTCCATCAACTTCTATAATGTTAGTATCAAATGATCAACATGTTCTTTTTTTATCTTTGAGTAGATTAAAATATCATCAATAAACACTACTATAAATTTATCCAAGTAAGGTTGATAAATTCAATTCATTAAGTTTATGAAAACTGCAAATGAATTCGTCAATCCAAATGATATTACCACAAATTCATAATGTCCATACCGTGTACAAAACACTGCCATAGGTATATCTTCTAATTTAATTCGTAGCTGATGGTATCTTGACCTTAAATCAATCCTTGAGAATATCGTAGCTCCATATAATTGATCGAACAAATCATCACTCTTTGGTAATGGGTACTTATTCTTAATTGTCACTTTATTGAGTTCTCTATAATTGATATACAGTCTTATTGTTCCATCATTTTTGTTTACAAATAGCAAAAGGGCTCCCTATGGCAATACACTTGGTCTAATAAATCCTTTATCCAAAACTTCCTATAATTGTCGCTTCAATTCTTGTAACTCCATTGATGACATTCTATATAGAGCTTTGGATATCGACTTCGTTCCAAGAACTAACTCAATAGTAAAATCAAATTCCCTGTACAGTCCTAAGCCAGGCAAATCGTCTGAAAATGCATCAAGAAATTTACAAACTACTAGTATTTTTGACACACTTGGCATTTCCTTCTTCCCTTCTAAGGTAAATACTAAGCAATACTACCAGTGTCCATTGTCCATTTTCCCTTCATCAATTACTTCAATGATAGACAATTTTACATCACAACTCTCAATTTTATCAATAAATACAATGTTTCCATCATCCAATATCACTGCCTTATTTCAACAATCCACTTTTGCTTTGTACTTAGATAACCAATCAATTCCTACACTAACATCATAACCACTTATAAGTAATATTATCAATTTAATTGGAAATTCTCTTTCCTGAATCGTCGCTCACCCTTCATTTACTACTTTTCAAGTTGATACATGCTCTCTTGTAGGAATTCTTATTCTATAAGTAGCTTTCATTTCAACTACTTCAATTCTATGATTTGACATGAATTCTTAACTGATAAACAAATGAGAAGCTCCCGTATCAAACAACACATATGCAACTCGTCTATGTATGTTCACATGACTTGTTATACTATTATTATAGTTACTTACAAGCTTTAAGAACCTATTACGATACTATTAACTATTATACTACTTAACACATATGGTTGTCTCATTAAGCATAATTTATGCTATAACTTTTAAGTAGTAGTTAATGTTAGTGCACATACCTGTTACTAACCCTAGCTCACCTCTATCCATACCGTCATCATCATTATCTAAACCTTCATAAAAATCTTCCTCCATCCATGCATTAAATTCTTCAATGTCCTCATCTATACTTTCTAACGCAAAGATATGTGCAGGGACTATCATAATATCCGCTCCTCTAACATTCTTAGCTCCAGGTTCAAAATGCATACAGTATTTGGAAAAGTGTTCAATTCATCCATAATGATAACATTTCACATACTTCATCCTTAGGAACTCTCTAGATACATGATTTTAATTTCCATACAGATAACGTTTTCCTTTCAATTATGCATACTAGTGAGGATGGTGTTGGTCTCTACATTTTGAACATTTGATATTTTCATTCCTATCATAGAAACTGAATCCTTTATCTGATTATGCTACCTCACCAGTTATCGTGGCTAACTTCTTTCCTTTTTTACTCGAGCTATCACCTCTAGCACCAAAAAAGGATCTCTTAAAAGTAAATTTAAATCGATTCACCCTACTTAACTTCTTGCTCTACTCCAACTACATCAGTATCTGGTTGTTTTCACACTAACACGCTTTATCTATTACCTCATTGTAAGTTTTAAAACCATAGTCCATAAGCTTACACCTCATCATAGGCTTAAATCCTCTGAGAAAAAGATTTTTCCTAAGCTCCGAGTTGTCTCGATACAATTGCAATGCATACCAAGTCAACCAGTTAAACTCGATCTCATATTGTGCCATATTCATCGTGCTCTTTTTCAAACTCATTAATTCTTCAACCATTTGATTTTAGATACTCATAGGGAAATACTCATTCTCGAGCTCTTATCTAAATAGTTGCAATAGGAATTAACTCCTTCGACCAATCGGGTGTAGATGAGATAAAGGACTCCAAGTACTCACGCGGAGGATACTAGCTTGAAGCCCCATCCAAGATAAGGATTCCTATTCCGACCTCCATCTTTCACTCTACTGCTGACTTGAGCACCAAGCTCACATGAGTGCCAACATAGTTTCTGAGCAGATGTATCAACCTACCAAGCATACAGGCTGACCTGCCAAGCAACCATACCATAACCCAGACAGCATTCTAGTAGACCATCCTTAAACGTCTATTTGAACCGAGCTCCTAAGCCAACCAGCATCCAACCTCAATCCAAACTGAACTGCAAGATACCTAACCTGAAGGGGACTTGGACATTGGACATCCTTAATTGACCGGGCTTCGACCTAAACCAAATCAGGTCGACTGTGACTGCAGACTTTCTTCTTCACCTTATCCAAATTGCATCATATTCTAGACCGCTAACCACCACGCGATACGTATCTTCTAGCACAACATTCCAAAAGGATTCCCTCACTCTTTGTATAGAATATTCTTTGTCTTTTTTTTTTACCTTTTTTCGTATATTTCGTATATTCTAATTTGTAAATTACCCTTTTTGTCTTTTCCATATATGTTTGTAACCCTAGTGAGGCTAGTATATAAACCCCATTGTTTGTATGCAAACAACACCATATCACATTATCAAATTAATACGAGTTACCTTTGTGAGTAACCCTAATGTTCTCATTTTTCCTTAACTCTTAACTATTCCCTTTAGTAAGGAGTAGTGGCGAGTGACCCTATAATTCTAACCGATGAGTCATATCCGACAAATTATAGGCCAAGTAAGATCGATTAGTGTATTATATCCAGTTGATAGCTGCCTGAATTTTTGTTAGTTTTCTTTAGTTTCTTTCGACTCTTTCCATTGTGGTGTTTCTCTATATGTATGACCCTGATGATGCATTAGCTTCGCTGGTATTAGAGCATGATTCAAAGAAGGAGTATGTAAAGTTACAGTAAATTTTTGGTTTATGCTTACTATTGTGTTCCTTTCGTAGCTACTTCAATATTTTTTTATGAGATAAGTTCTAAAGTTGTGAGCTGTGAAGTGGAGGTTTATGTATTAGAAAGTATAGTTCCTTTCATTACTTTGTTATACTTTGTTTTTCATTGCGAAAACAGAGTAAGAGAATTTTTATTGAGTTTGAGTGAGTATTAGGTGTTGAAGTTGTTAAGAGTGTGTTAATAGAAATTTTAAGTAGTAAAGCAAAAGTGCTTGTTATGTATTGTGTTGATATTCTAATAGAAAGTTAATACACTATGTCGAATTCAAGTGTTCAAGGTGTCATTGCTAACTTAAGTAGTGGTGTATAAGTTAGTCGTGGTCATAATGATAGTAATACTCTCAAGTCAGTTGATGATAAGCTCGATAAACTCACTAATCTTATTAAGAGTCTAGTCACTGCAATGCAAGTTAACAGACAACAATCCCAAGGTGTATCACATCATAACCTACTTGAGAATGTTCTAAAGAGACGCTATGGCTAAGGTAGCCTAGCCAATCGCTCAATTCAACCTTATTGAGTTGGAGGAGTTGCAAACCAAGTTGCTTGACAATAACCAGAGTTGGAGGAGATAGAAGAGGATGTTGATGAGGAAGATGTGGAGACTGATAGAGAAGAAGAAGAAGAAGACATTGGGAACTATCAAGTGCGAGAGCGAAGACGCCGCTCGAGGACTTGACAATGTTAAGGTCTAAATCCTACCTTTCAATGAAAGTAGAGACGCAAATGAATATTTAGAGTGAGAAGAAAATGTAAAGAAAGTGTTTAATTGCTATGGATACACTGATGTTGTTAAAGTGCAACTTACTGCACTTGAATTTTCTAAGAAGAATTTGAATGCGGCTAGAGCAAAAGATGAAAGATGAGGTGTAAGAACTTAGGATGAGATGAAGAGATTGTTGAAAGGAAGATTTGTACCCAAAACCTACTTACATGACACATTTGCTAAGTTGCAATAACTTCGCCAAAGAGGTCGATCTATTGATGATTATGTGAGAGAATTTCAAATTCTAATGATCCAAGCCGACATGGATGAACCTGAAGCTTATACCATATCAAGGTCATTTCTAGACTTAAATATGAGATTCATAATATTATAGAAGTACAAAGGTTTTATACACTAGAGGAGGCTATTAAGGTAGCCTAAAGGGTCGAAAAGCAGAGAAGAAATGGTCTGAGTTGACCTAAGCCCACATTTTCTCAAGCCCTTATTTTACATCGACTTGCTCATCTCAAGCCGAGGAGACTCTCCTAAGCTAGTGAAAAAGATAACTGACCTGATGATAGCCAAGTCGACCAACAGGGCCGAGTAGGCTTGATGGGAACCAACCTCCTAAACCAATCATAAGAAACTGAGTTGGAAAACTTCAAGGGCTCACACGAAAAATACTAGTTCCAAGTCATAGATGAGATAAGAACTCTTCTCTCGATCTAACCTCCTGCCGACCTATCACTTAAATCCTCACGTATGTCTTGCATGCTCCCACCCAACTGTAAAGTCCTGATCCCAAAGGTAACCTAAGAAAGGCTAGCCGAGTCGAGCTCTCTAACCGACCACTGGCACTCAACTCCAACTTAACTGATTTCCTAACCATTGATTAGGCACTTCTTGTTTTTGCCTGTATATCATACTCCTAACGTACAGCCATCAAGTGATACATACCTTTTGATACAACGTTTTAGAATAATTCTTTCTTTTCCGTACTGGATATTCTTTTTCCTTTTTACCCCTTTTTAGTATGATTAATGTAACGTAATTATAAAATACCTTTTTATCTTTTCATACATGTAAAATAACCTTAGTAGGCAAGTATATAAAGCCCCACTTTCCTTATATGCAAATAATCATCCTTGAATACAGAAATTACTTATCTGAGCAACCTTAGTGTTCTCGTTATTCAACTCTTATCTATTCCTTTTAGTAAAGAGTAGTGGCGAGTGACCCTTCAATTCGGACCAGTGTGTCGTATCCAGTAGATTGTAGGCTAAGTGGGATTGAGTAGTGTGTCATATCCATTTGGTAGCTGCCTAGACTTTACTAACCTTTATCCTGTTTATTTTGGTTCATTTGTTGTAGTGCTTCTCCGTATGTCCGACCCTGGAGACATATCAACTTCGCTGGTATTAGAGTATAGTTCCGCGAGGGGGTATGTGAATTTGCAATAAAGTTTCAATTTGCTTTACTATTGGTGGCTATTGTGCTCCTTCTGTAGCTACTACAGTGTATTTGAGTGTTCGTAAGTGCGATTTCATTGATACTCTATTTTCCATTGTGACAATAGAGCAAGTTTGTTAGTAGTTTGTTAATCCGTTTAAAAAGGTATTACGTTATGTCAAATTCAAGTGTTCAAGGAGTTATTGGTTACTAGGATAGTAGTGCTCAACCTAGTCATAGTCATAATGATAGTAACACTTCAGGATCCATTGATGACAAACTTAACAATCTTAACAAACTTACAAACCTTGTTGAGAGTCTAGTCATTGCAATGCAAGTTAATAGTCAACAACCCTAAGGTGTTTAGCAACAAAACTCGTAAGATAGCGCCCTTAAGAGATAATATGGCCAAAGCAATTGGACTAATCACCCAATTTAACCACCAGGAGCTAAAGGAGTAGCAAACAAAACTCCTAAACGAAGAATGGAGTTAGAGAAGATTGGGGAAGATGACAGGAAGATTAATGTCGAAGAGTTTGGTGAAAAAGAAGTTAATTATTACCAAATATAGGGACGAGGATGCCGAGTTCCTCAAGGGTTAAACAATGTTAAGGTACAAATCCCGCCCTTCAGTGGAAGTGGAGATGCAGATGCAGATGCAAATGAATACTTGGAGAGGGAAGAGAAGGTCGAGAAGGTGTTTGAATGTTATGAGTATGGGGAGGTAGTCAAAGTCCAACACGCTGCTTTGGAATTTATTGGATACACCACCATGTGGTGAAAGAATCTAAATGGCACCAAATCTAGAGATGGAAGACGAGGTGTTAGGACTTGGGATGAGATGAAAAGGTTTCTAAGAGGTAGATTTGTACCTAAGACTTATTTATAAGATACGTTTGCAAGGTTATAAGAGCTTCGTCAAGGAAGCCGAACTATTGATGACTACGTAAGAAAGTTCCAGGTGTTAATGATTCGAGCTAACGTAAAAAAGCTAGAGGCCCATAATGTATCGAGGTTCATTTTTGGGCTTAAGTATGAGATTTGCAATATCGTGGAAGTACAGAGGTTTTATAATTTGGAAGAAGCTATCAAGATAGCATAGAGGGTCGAAAAGCAAACGAGAAATGTTCTAAGCCGACCTAGGCCAACATTCTCCCTAACCTAGGTACCAAGCTAACCTGTTCAAGCCGACCTAAAGAGACCATACCAGGCCAAGGAAAAGAATGATCGACTCGATGATAGCCAAACAAGTCAGCATAGCCAAGTAGGACAATTAGGCCGAGCCGAGGTTAGGCCGCCCCCAAGAATGTATGAGAAGGGACAGACCTCTGGACTGAAGTCTAACGAGGTGAAATGTTTTAAATGCTTAGGCTTCGGATACATGGCTGCTGAATGTCTAAACCGGTGTGTTATGGTACTCCGAGGAGACGTAGTGGACAATACTGACAAGAGCGACCTCGAGGAAGAAAAGAATATTGGAGAACCCAAAGTAGAAGAGGAAGATGAGACTTTTGTCTATGTTAACTAGGGAAAAGTAATGACTCTAGCCTTAAGGCGAGTCCTGAGTTCCCTGTCGAATGCTAAGGAGGACCAGAGAGAGAATCTGTTCTATACCAAGTGTATCATCAAAGGGCAATTGTGTACAATCATCATGGATGAAGGAAGTTGTACTAATGTTATTGCACATTCCTTTGTGCAAAGGTTGGGTCTGCTGACCTCAAAACATCCCAAACCCTACAAGCTACACTGGCTTTATGATAAGGGAGCTTTGCATGTAACTGAACAAATGACCATACCATTCAGTGTTGAGAACATGTGCAAGGATGAAGTAGTATGCAATGTGATAAGTATAAATCATTCTACATTTTTAGGCACATTTAGGTATAAATTGACCATAATTGTGTTTATTTCTCAAGTTCTTGGTAATTTATTGTGTAACATATCAATTTCAGATGTTCAAAAATAAAAGGGACAAAATTCGACACGAACAAGGAGATTTAGAGCTATTACGGCCGTGATAAAGGAATAATGCTAAAGGAAGATCAATTGAGACTCATCATGGGCGTGATAAAATAGAATTTGAGTGTTTAGCGCTTGTCACTCCCTCCATCACAGCCGTGATCAAGGGAGTGACCAAGGTTAAAGCTATTTTTCCATCTATTCATCACGGCCATAACTCCACCTCAGAAGGATGATCACGCGATTAATCACAGGCGTGATTAGGTGGAATGTTTATGATGAGAAGATCACTTCCCGAGTCATGGGCATGATGGGAGTGGATACGGTGATTCTTTTTAAATTGTTTCATACAAATTGGTGCATATAACGAGTCTATATGCCAGGAGGTGTCTCGAAATGGTGTATTTCAAGCCTTTTGACCTGAAGAATATAAATATACCATAATTTTCAGACAAAAAAGAGATTGGATCATACATCTTCGTACCCATTGTATTTTTGATTATTTTCTTTCAATACAGTTTCTAAGTGTTGTACCTTGTACCTTTCTCAAAATCATTCGAGAGAGACAACAGGAATTCATTATTCGTGTATTTATTAGATTTCTACAGTGGAATTCAAAACAAGATTGCACTATTTTACTTGTTTTATGTTTATTTTTTTGTTATTTCTACATTTTATTGATATGTTTTGTTTCTTCATTATGTGTAAGTAGTATGTTAGGACTTGCTACATCATTTAGTATGATCAAGTGCATGAAATAGTGATTTCTTGATAAATGTTAATTTTGATTAATTGCACTTAATGAATCTAAGTATGGTATAGTGTACGATATTGACTTAGGACGGATTTCAATAGAATATGTCGAGAGATAACTCTATTGAATAGATCTAATTCATTGGAACAACTTACTCCTGATAATAAATATATTGTTAGAAAAGTTGCTGCATCTTTGGGGGAATCGATACATTAACATGACATTAATGCGATCCAAGTTGGTTGTTAATTAGGAAGAGATTCTAATAGATACAATTAGGATTAGAAGTAAGTAGTTCTGAGAAGAATGCTTACATACTATAATTTCCCACAAATAACAAGTATTAGGACTAAAAGTATTTTGGTAAGATCATACTAAGTGGTCAAGCAAGTCTGCATGTTAAATTTGTTGTTAGTAATTGTTTTGTAACCATTGTATTAGTAGCATTAATTTATGGATTAGTGTAGTTTAGTCAGCAATTTAGAGTTTTGATAATTAATCACTTGATAAATTGAATTGCTAGATAATAGGAAGATTAATTAGTACTAGTGTTTATAGCCGTTCTCAGTGGAGACAACCCTATACTCATTCGTACTATAAAATAATAGATACACTTGCCTATTGAACCCAGTTAATGATAGAATATAGGAATTTAATATGTAAAACTTGGAAGTTTTGTTTAGAGGCGATCACGATGTCGTCCCTATGGGAGCCACATATCTACTATTTGGACGACCTTAGTTGTTCGACTGACGTGTCACTCACAATGGGTATAAGAACACTTATGCTTTTGTCAAGGATGGAAAGAAGATTGTGTTGCAACCTTTAGCCTCATCCCAAGTAAATAAAATCCACAATTAGCTCACCTAGGCCAGTAAGAAGAAAGCCTTAGTTATGAACCAAAGCGAGCTTCGATCTACTGAGAAGGCTAATGAAATCCAAAGATTGTTGAATGAGTTCTCTGACTTATTTCCGGAAGAATTACCTAAAGGACAACCACCAATCCGAGACATAAAGCACTGTATTAATCTGTAGCCAGGTGCCACCTTGCCAAACCGACCTGCATATAGGATGAACCCTAAGCAAGCTAGCAAGCTGAAAAGACAGGTGGACAAACTTGTTGAGCAAGGATATGTGAAGGAGAGTATGAGCCCTTGTGCTGTACTAACTATGCTCGTACCAAAAAAGGATAGATCATGGTACATGTGCATTGACAATCGAGCAATCAATAAAATTATTATCAAGTACAGATACCCGATATCAAAGCTCGATGACATGTTAGATGAGCTTCATGGTGCAAGGATATTTTTAAAGATTGATCTGTGAAGTGGTTACCATCAGATTCGTATAAGACCGGGGGATGAGTGGAATACTACCTTTAAGATTAGGCACGAACTCTACGAATGGATGGTTATGCCATTCGGACTTACTAACGCGCCGAACACATTAATGAAGTTAATGAACCATGTGATGCGCCTTCTGATAAGAAGATGTGGGGTATATATTTTGATAACATATTAGAATGTAGTGCCAACCTGAACAACCATGTTCAATATCTTCGTGAAGTATTTGACATTTTGCGAGCTAAGAAGTTGTATGGGAATGTAAAGAAATGCATGTTCTGCTAGAAAGAAGTAATATTCCTAGGGTTTATAATGTTAGGGGAAGGAATTCGAGCAAATGAGGAAAGATTCGAGCTGTTCTGGAATAACCAATGCCGAAGAATGTCACTAAGGTCCGAAGTTTCCATGACCTAGCTTCTTTCTATAGGCGATTTATTAAGGACTTTAGTGCAATAGCTGCCCCATTAACCGAGCTGACAAAGAAAAATAAAGGGTTCAGGTAGAGCAATCGAGCTGAGTGAAGTTTAGGGAGATCAAGGAGAAGCTCACCTTGACCTCTGTCCTATCACTACCAGATTTTAACAAGCCTTTTGAACTAAAGTGCGACGCATTAAGAGTTGGAATTGGTGCTGTCCTAATGTAAGAATGACGGCCCGTCGCTTACCACAGTGAGAAACTGAGCGGCCTAACCCTTAACTATTCTGTATATGAGAAGGAGTTGTATTCCCTTTTCCGAGCCCTTACTGTTTGGCAACATTACCTGCTACCATGAGAGTTTGTTATTTATACTGACCATAAATCATTAAAGCATCTAGAGAGTTAAAACAAGCTTTCGAAGAGGCAAGCCAAATGGTTGGAATTCATAGAAGGGTTCTCGTAAGTCATTCAGCGCAAGAAGGAGAGTGCAAATGTAGTCGCTGACACTGTTACAATAGCAAACTTTGCTAACCACTTTGCATACGAAATTATTGGGATTCTTACTCATTATAGAGTAGTATACTGTTGACCCTCACTTTGGTCCCATTGTTGAACAGTGTCGAGTGGGGTAGTTGTTGGAGTATATTATCTTAAGGACAGCTATCTGTTCAAGGACTGCAGGCTATGTATTCCAAACTACTCCATATGAAAACTATTGGTTCGAGAAGCTCATAGTGGTGGACTTTTAGGCCATTTTAAGGAGGTAAAATAGCCAATCTATTAAAGGAGAATTTTTACTAACCAAGCTTGGCCAAAGATGTCCATAAGATAGTCGGTTGTTGTGAAGTGTGTAAGCGCGCGCTAAGGGGAAGAGAAAACCCCATGGAGAGTACATGCCTCTACCAACGCTAACCTTACCATGGGCCGACCTCAGTATGGACTTTGTCCTAAGGTTTCCCCGAATACCTAGAGAAAAAGATTCTATCTTTGTTGTAGTGGACTGCTTCAGCAAGATGGCGCACTTCATTCCATGCCATCGAACTAACGATGCTCTATATATTGATGATTTGTTTTTGCAGGAGATTGTCTGACTACACAAAGTACTGAAGACGATTATCTTAGATTGGGACACAAAATTCTTAAGCTATTTTTAGAAGAACCTATAGAGACGACTTAGGACCAAACTCGTATTCAGCTCTAGTAGCCACCTTCAAACTGATGGCCAGACTGAAGCGGTGAACAAGATACTAGGCAATCTACTTAGAGTTGTTGTAGGAAAGAACTTAAGGGATTGGGACCTGTGCTTACCAATTGTGGAGTTCGCATACTACCGAACTGTCTATAGCACTATTAGGAAGACCCCATTTAAGGTCGTCTATGGCCTTAATCCTACCATTCCCTAGATATGATCGATACCCTAGCAACTACTGAAAAAAGTCAGTCCGGAGTAGACCGAACCCAAGAATTGCATGAGCTACACTAATTTGTTAGAAAGAAGATCACTAAGTTCAATAAGAGACAACAAGAGATTGGCAACCAAAGCTGCCGAACTATTTCTTTCCAGCTAGGAGACCTAGTATAGATTCACCTTAGCCAAAAGCAATTCCCATACTTAAGACAAAGCAAACTATCTCCTCAAGCTAACGGCCCATTCAAGGTCCTGAAGAAGATCAATTGCAATGCCTACCAAATCGAGTTGTTTGACGACTATGGCATATCCTCTACCTTCAATGTATCTGATTTGATTCCTTACCAACCAACCGAAGAAAACCCTGCGAGCACCCTAGAAAAACGAGCAGACACCGTTTCAGATTTGACGATAAATCTTTCCGAGCCTTAGGAAGATGATGGGAATCAACCCCCTAGACTAATTATAATAAGCCAAGCTAGAGGACTACAAGGGCTCACACGGAACATACTAGCTCTAAGTCACAGCCGAGATAGGGACTCCTATCCCAATCTGATCTCCTGCCAACTGTCGCTCAGATCCTTACGGTGTCTAACATACTCCCACCCAACTATGAAGTCTTGATCCAAAAGGTAACTTAGGAAAGGCTAGCCATACCGAGCTCTCCAACCAACTAGTAGCGCCCGACTCCAATTCAGTTGATTTCTTAACTACTAATTGGCTCCTGACCTAATCTAAATCAGGTCAGCCCCTGACTGCAACACTTCCTGTTTTTACTTGTATATCATACTTCTAATGTACAATCATCAAGTGACGCGTACCTTCTGACACAACGTTTCAAAATAATTCTTTCTTTTCTATACTGCATATTCTTTGTCCTTTTTACCCCTTTTTAGTATGAGTAATGTAACGTAATTGTAAAATATCCTTTTGTCTTTTCATTAGTGTAAAATAACCTTATTGGGTAAGTATATAAACCCCTACTTTCCTTATACGCAAATAATCATCATTGAATATAGAAATTATTCATTTGAGCAACCTTAGTGTTCTCGTTATTCAACTCTTACTCATTCCCTTTAGTAAGGAGTAGTGACAAGTGACCCTTCAATTCGAACCGGTGTGTTTTATCCGTTCGGTAGTTACCCAGACTTTGTTAACCTTTTTCCTATTTATTTTGGTTCGTTCATTGTAGTGCTTCTCCATGTGTCTAACTCTGGAGACACATTAAGGCTAACCTTAACCAAATTGAGGATAGGTCGACCCTAAAGGCATATGAGAAAGGACAAATCTCTAGACGGAAGACCAACAAAGTGAAGTGCATTAAATGTTTGGACTTTGGACACATGGCTACCAAGTGTCCAAATCGATGTACCATGGTACTTCAAGGAAATGTAATGAATAACACCAATGAGAGTGAACTAAAAGAAGAGAAGAATACTAGAATGTTTGAAGTCAAGGAGCAAGTAGAGACCTATGTCTATGTTGACTAAGAAGAGGTGATGACCCTAGTACCAGAGAGAGAATTTATTCCATACAAAATGTACCATAAAGGGATAATTGTGCTTCATCATTGTAGATAAAGAGAGTTATACCAACGTCGTTGCACAATTCTTTATGCAGAGTTTAGGATTACCGACATCTAAGCACCCCTAACCTTACAAACTATACTGGCTTGATGATAAGAGTGCTCTATACGTCACAGAACATGTAACCGTACCATTTAGTGTTGGGAATGTTTACAGGATAAAGTGATATGCGATGTTGTCCCCATGGGAGCTTCACATCTATTGCTTAGAAGACCTTGGTTATTCGACCAACATATTACTCATGACAGATATAAAAATATTTATACCTTTGTTAAGGATGGAAAGAAGATTGTGTGGCAACCTATGACACCAACGCAACTGAATGAGACCCATAACCAGTTCACCCGAGATAGTTAAAAGAAGGCCTTAGTAATAAACCAAAGAGAGCTCCAAGCTACTAAGAAAGCCGATGAGCTTATGTTCCTATTGATTAGGAGACTATTGGAGATGAGAGATCTAGAAGAAGTACTTGAAGAGATTCGAAGGTTGATTGATGAGTTTTCAAACCTGTTTCCTAAAGAGTTGCCTAAGGGATTACCCCCAATCCGTGACATAGAACATTGTATCAATCTACAACTAAGCGTAGCCTTACCAAACTGACCTACCTATAAAATTAACCTTGAGTAGATTGTTGAGCTAAAGAAGCAAGTGGATGAGCTTATAAAGAGAGGTTATGTGAGGGATCCTTATATTGTACCTACTCTACTAGTCCTAAAGAAGGATGGTTCATAGTATATGTACATTGACAGCTAAGCAATCAATTGTATTTCTATCAAGTATAGATACTCAATATCAAGGCTCGATGACATGTTGGATGAGCTTCATGGCACCAAGATATTTTCGACGATTTCTTTGTGAAGTGGCTACCACTAAATTCACTGAGGCTTAGAGATAAATGGAGGACTGCTTTCAAGATGAGGCATAGTCTTTACAAATGGTTAGTTATGTCATTTAGAGTTACAAATGTGCTAAGCATGTTTATGTAATTGATGAACCATGTGATACACCATCTGATTGGAAAGTATGTGGTCGTACACTTTGATGATATATTGGTGTATGGTGCTAACTTAAACAACCATGTTTAACATCTCTAAGCTGTTTTTGACATTTTATGAGCCAAAAAGTTATATGAGAATCTGAAAAAGTGTATATTCTATCAAGGTGAAGTAGTTTTTCTTAGGTATGTAATATCAGGAGAAGGAATCCAAGTTGATGAAGAAAAGCTTCGAGCTATCTTGGAGTAGTCGATGCCAAAGAATATCACTAATGTTCAAAGTTTTCATAGCCTTGCTTCTTTCTATAAGCGATTCATTAAAAACTTCAATACCATTGCAACCCCTTTAACCGAGCTAACAAAGAAGAGTGAAGGATTTTGATGGAATGACCAAGCTAAATAGAGCTTCAAGGAAATCAAGGAGAAGCTCACTATTACCCTTATCCTATCTTTATCAAATTTCAACAAACCATTTGAGTTAGAATGCAATGTGTCAGGGATTGGAATTGGTGCTGTCATGATGCAAGAACGAAAATTAGTTGCCTACCACAGTAAGAAGCTCAATAAATCCACACTGAACTACTCTATATATGAAAAAGAGTTATACTCTCTTTTCCAAGCTCTTAGTCCTTGACAACACTACTTATTGCCACAAGAGTTTGTAATTTACACTGACCATGAGTCATTAAAGTATCTTGGGAGTCAAAACAAACTTTTGAATAAGTAAGCCAAATGGCTAGAGTTTATGGAAGGTTTTTTATATGTAATCTAACATAAGAAGGAAAGCGCCAACATGCTCGCCAATGCTCTATCACATTGAAAAACCTTACTAACCACCTTATAGACGAAATTACTGGCATTTTCACTTATCACTGAGTAATATACTCATGACCTCCATTTTGGTCCTATTCTTGAGCAGTGCAAAGAAGGAGTTGTTATTAGAGGTTATTACCCTAAAGATGGCTATCTATTCAAAGAAAGAAGGCTGTGCATACCTAGTTGTTCCATACGTAAGCCATTGGTTAAGGAAGCTCATAGTGGTAAATTATCTAGTCATTTCGGAGAGACCAAAACAACCCATCTATTGAAAGAGGACTTTTACTAGCTTGATTTGGCCAAGGATATTCATAAGGTAGTTGGTAGTTATAAAGTATGCAAGAGAGCTAAGGGGAAAAGAGAACCCTGTAGAGAGTATATGCCCTTATAATACCAACCTTATCTTAGGATAACCTTAGCATAAACTTTGTCTTAGGGTTACCCGAGACATCCAGGAAAAAGATTTAATCTTTGTTGTAATGGACTGCTTCAGCAAAATGGAACGCTTCATCTCATACCATCGAACTAACGATGCTTTATATATTATTGATTTATTTTTGCAAGAAGTTGTTCGACTACATGGAATATCAAAAAGTATTGTTTCAGATTAAGATACCAAATTCTTAAGCTATTTTTGGAAGACTTTTTGGAGAAGACTTGGGACTAAACTTGTGTTCAACTCTAGTAGCCACCTTTAAACAGATCACTAGACTAAAGTAGTGAATAGAATGCTAGGTAATTTACTCAGAAAGAACTTAAAAGATTGGGATCTATGTCTATTAGTTGTGGAATTCGCATACAATTAAACTGTCCCAGCACTACTAGGAAGACTCCCTTCGAGGTCGTCTATAGCCTCAATCCCACTATTTCACTAAATCTAATCAGTACCCCCATAGTTGCTAAAGAGAGTCTGTCTGGAGTCGATTGAGCCTAAGAATTACAAGAACTACATCAATTTGTAACAAGGAAGATTGCCAGGTTCAACTAGAGACAATAAGAGATTAGTAATCGTAGCTGTCGAGCTATTTCTTTCAAACCAGGAGGCCTAGTATAGACTTACCTTAGCTAAGAACAATTCCTGCACTTGAGACAGAGCAAGCTATCTCTATAAGCTGATGGTCCATTCAAGGTCTTAAAGAAAATCAACTGCAACGCTTACCAGATTAAATTGCCCAAGAACTATGGTGTTTCCTCCACCTTCAATGTATCTAACTAAATTTCCCACCAACCATAAGAAGACCCAACAAGAACTAGAATAAAACAAGAGCTTGAGATTACTTCATATTTGAGGATAAATCTTTCTGACCCCTGGGTAGATGATAGTAATCAACTCCTTAGACTAATCACATGCAACCAAGTTAAAGGAATCCAAGGATTCATACGGAAGATACTAGCTCGAAGCCCCATCCAGGACGAGGATTCCTATTCCAACCTCCATCTTTCACTCTACTATCGACCTGAGCACCGAGCTCACAAGAGTATCAACATAGTTGCCGAATAACTAAGCAGACGTGTCGACCTGCTAAGCATACAGGTTAACCGGCCATGCAACCATACCATAACCCAAATAACATCCAACCAAACCAACCTCAAACGTTTATCTAAGCCGAGATCCTAAGTAGACTAACATCTGACCTCAGTTTAATCCAAACTACAAGATACTTAACCTAAAGGGGATCTGGACATTGGACATTCTTGATTGACCGAGCTTCGACCTGAACCAGATTAAGTTGGCTCTAACAGTATACTCTCTTCTTCATCTTGTCTGAATTGCATTATACTCAAGATCACCAACCACCATACGATACGTATCTTTTAGCACAACATTTTAGAAGTATTCTCCCACTCTCCATACAAAATATTCTTTGTATTTTTTACTCTTTTTAGTATATTTTATGTATTCCAATTTGTAAACTACCCTTTTTATCTTTTCCATATATGCTTGTCCAATGGGGCTAGTATATAAACCCTAATGAGGCTAATATGTAAACTCCATTGTTTGTATGTAGACAACACCGTATTACATTATCAAATTAATATAAGTTTCCTTTGTGAGCAACCTTAGTGTTCTCATTTTTCCTTAACTTTTATTTATTCCCTTTAGTAAAGAGTAGTGGCGAGTAACCTTATAGTCCGGACCAATAAGTTATATTCGGTAAATTATTGGTTAAGTAAGATCAATTGGTGTGCCATATCCAATTATTAGCTACCTGGATTTTTGCTAATTTTCTTTATTTCCTTTCAACTCTTTCCATTATGGTGTTTCTCCATGTGTATGACTCCAGAGATACATCAATTTGCCATGTAAATGGTCTTAGCAAAGTCTATACTTTCGATTCCTACTATATCCATGCTTCAAACTTCAACAAGAATGTTCCATATGAAAGCTTTTACACTTCCAATACTCGAAAAGCTTCAAAACTTCACTCAATGTAAGCTAACCAATCATCAGCCACAATTAGTTTTCCCTTCTCTCCTTCAAAATAGCAATTGGCTTTGATAAACTCCGTGAGCTTACCAATATCTGATGGTCGGTGTTCTCTTGGCTCCACTTCGGGTTGCCTTTAACCTACAACATTTCCACCCATTATGAGATGCTGAATTAAATTTCCTTGTTGTTGGATCATAATATATATATTCGTCATCATTTGTCCAAATGAAGTAGGATCCAACATATTAGGAAGAAGTAGAGGTGATGGTAAATCCTTCCTCGATAGGTCTTGTGGTGCAAGTGAAATTAGAGGTGAATCTCTATTTCCAAGTTGTCCATCCATATTCCTATTTCCTTCCTTTGCCATGTTCCTTAATTACCATAATAATCCACTTAAACCTACACTCAAAATCCATTTACTTATTGGTTAGTATGAGTTTTTGAAGCCTTTGAACAATCTTTTGATTACAGTTTTTCTACTCATTTTAACACTACATAATTCCAACTACACATTTTCTGGCAACCATTCATATTTACAAATTACCTAAATTAAGCACATCCTATATATACATAACGATATAAACATAATTCCCTCTAACATCCAAGTCTTGGTTCAATGGAAAATAGCATTGAATTAACACTTGTAAAGAAGTATCACTTGCATACATTTATACACTATTGCATCACTTATAATCACCTCTGTACATGATAACAATATGCAATAACTTACCATAAGTCACATTTACATACTAGTTTCTCCTTTTACTACCTTGCTCATTCCAATCTCCATACTTATTTTCAACTTATAATACATTCAATATTATACAAAAATTTAAACATACTATATTAGTAGCTTTCATGATACAACCTTACAATTTAAGAGTACACAAGAAATAAGCTACAACATAACTTAACTTTACATCAAAATAATTAGATCAAATTGCATCTTTTTACATCATTGATTACATATAATAATAGCTGTATAAGCAAAAATTACATTAGGACTTCTTAATACATAAGTTCTAAATACACTATTCTTGCCTCAAGTATCAAAGTATATTTATAATTCCAAAATACTATTTACATAAAAAAAAAGCTAGAACATTAGGATAATAAAGTACATAACATAAACCATATGTTCTGAAAGTTCCAAAAGTAGTTAAACTCCTATTCACTCCATCCATCTAATTCGTCTGATGCTACAACGCTTTCCAAAGGAAATCAACTTTCATAAGCATTTAGATCCACATTATCATTTCTTATTTCTGAGTCCAAACTTACTGCTATATACTCAGGTATCTTAGAAACATATATAACTTCATGCATATCTTCATGCGCCAACTTGAGTCCTCTAACTTAATTCATTTCTTATCCTTCATTAACTTCTACCTGAATTCCTATTTGATCTCAAGTATTAGCTATCGCATCTATTTCAACTTCCTCCTCAATCTCATTTTCTCCTATGACATTTACATTCTCATTTTCCACTTCCACTTGAGTTATTGCTGCTTCTAAATTATACTTTAGATCTTCTTTAGGATCTTTCTTTTCCATATTCTCACCTACATTTTCATGTTGAACTAGAAGTAGACTTTCAGGAGATTATACAAGTGGTTCAAGCTCATGTAATTGTAAGGTGTTAAGTTTGATCTTTTTCAGTTTTTATTATTTTCCTTAAACCGATCAATATTAAATTCTACCTACTCAATATTGATCCTCAATTAAGGTTTAAGAAAAACAAAGGTTTTTTTTTTAAGAATTTTTTAAACTCTTAGAGTCGCCACCCGATCAAAGTCGAAAAAAAAAAGAGTTAAGTTAAATCAATTAGGTAGACCAATTTAACCTAGCCACTGCATCACTAAAAAATTGATTTTAAAAATGATTTTAGAAAACCAGAGATTTTTAGTTCGAGGGCTGCCTTTTAAAACCCTTAATGGGTACCAGTTTGTACCCTTAAGAATAAAATATATTCACATGCAACTAAGTTAATATGATCAAATCTACAAAAGGATAAATCAAACAAATATTTACAAAAAATGGAAAAATAAAATTTTTTATATTTGAAGTCATCTCGTAATTATGTATAAATGCCTACGTACTAGCTATTTAGGATCAAAATTTCATAGTTCATTTTGGAAATGCTAGCAGGTTGGTTGATTTTAATTCAAGAAAATGGTCGGGTTCAAATTTCTTAATTTTTTAATTTTGTTTCAATAAAAATTCTAGGGAAGGGTCCTAAATGTATTTTTGGAAAATTCTAAAATATCCTAATTTAAAAAGGATTAATTTATTTTTATTTTGGAAAATGATTTTTCTAAGTTATGAAATTCCTTTATTTACTAATTTACTTATTTTTTCTTTTTCTTTTTATTCTTTATTATTTATTAATTCCTAACCTAAACATAAATAAATAAAGCTTTCCTTTTTTTTTTCTCTTTCTTTCCTTTTTCTTTTTTCTTTTTTGGTTGGTTACAAACGGAATTTACAGAAAAAATAAATAAATAAAGAAAATAACAAACAAAACAAACAACATAGAAGAGAAGCCAAACTAAGGATGTAACAACACGAGTTAGGTCAGTTAGAGTGGACTACAGGTTAGATCTAGAGCAGACAAATGGGTCAAGTTAGGTCCCACGTGCAATACACATGCATTGAGCAAGGAAGGAGGAGGAGAGAAGGATGATCAAGGAGGCAGTTCACCGATGGTTCTAGGAGGAGTTTTTAATGGGAAACCACTTGTTCATGTGAGTTTTATTGGAGATAGCGGTATAGGAGTAACGCCTTGGTCTATGGTGGTGTTTTTAAGGGTGTTTGAAAGTGGCAACTGACAACAGTAGAGCTTGACGTCATGTAGTGGCTATTAGGCATGCAATGGAGGTTGGTTTTGGGGTTTTAGAGTGCAACGAACTCACTGGAGGTGGTAGTTTGCAGAGATAACCATTAGAAAGTGGTGGTTGCAAGGGTTTTACGGTAGTGGAGGTTAAGCCAAAACCCTTGGTGTTTGGTGGCTAAGCTAGGAGCTATGGCAGTGAAAGTGAGTGGTGCAATTTGAACGCCTAGAGAGAGAGGAAGCTAGCCGTAGTGGTTTTTGTCTTAGAAGTGAGAAATGAGAGAGAGAAGGCTAACGTAGCTAGAGAGAGGGAGTTTGAGATGGATGTTTTGAGTGAACGAAGAGAGGAATTGATGTCATCCGAGCTTATTTGAGCTCTTATTTATATTATTAAAGCTTGAACTAAGCAAGAGAAGCAATCAAATGCCTTGAATCCAAGATTGAATGCATTCGAATTTGACTACCTTTATTGTGCGATTTGAAAAGGAATTTCTATGTAATTGGTTGGTCAAACACAATTACAAGAGCTCAAACTTGCTAAATGGGGTGATTGGAAGCTTTGAATTTGAGAATGGCAACTTGAATCAAGTAGAATGAATTAAAGGAAAATCCAGACATTTAAGCTTATTTTCAATTTTTGCGCTTCATTTTCAACCTACAAAAGATTTTATCAAGACGTGTTTATGGTACCGATGCTAAGTATTCCAAATGGAGAATAAGAAACATTAATCAGTTGGTGAATTCATGCACGGAAATTGTGTGAAAAATGAGGCCAAAGTGGGGGGTACAGGGTGGTTTTGCTGAGGAAAAGGAAGGAAAAGGAAAGAAAAGGAAAGAAAGAGAGGGAAAAAGCTGCTGACGTAGCACCACATCAACTAAGCAACCCAATCATGTTGTACTACGTATCTTGATGAGACACATGACCGATAATGTAAGTAATGGTGTATCATGCCACGTAGTGACACATATGTGACACATGTCATGCCACGTGGCGATACGTGTCTTATGTGACATATGCATGCCACGTGGCTGACACGTATATGTGGGTGTTGCACGCATGCAACATGTGTCCTTGGGTGTAGCATGTATGATATATATCATATGTGTTTTGTGAAGAAAAATAAAAAGCACTTTATATCTGTGGTAAGATTTGAACCCAAGACCTTCAAGCCATATGCAAGTGCAAGTTAGAATGTGAAATCGTTAAGTCATTGGCCCATGCCTTATTCATATGTGCAATCAAATTGTAAATATGGACTAGGTCAATCTAGGCTATATTTAAATCTAAGCTCAGGCCCAATAACTCCCTTTTATTTAAGGCCCTAAATCTTAAAAAAAAAAAAAAAACTTATTCTATTGAAAAATTTTATTATTATTATTATTATTATTAAATATTTCCTAAATCTTCTCTTTATTGTGATTTTTTCAGTCTTTTTATTTTTTGTAACTTTTTTTGAATTTTCTATTTTTTGTGATTTTTTCTAAATTTTCTTTTTTTTTTTTAATTTTCTAAATTAGGATATCTTACTTTATTCTAAAAAAAATTTTAAATTAAAAGGGGGCAAAAATGAGATGTTTGCACAAGGGTACTTCAATACATACATTTCTAATCGATGGAAATCTTGAAAATCAATCTATGATTCTAGGAAGATAATCTCTAGGTACATAAGAAATTCCTATAAGTGCTTGTTCAAAATCAAGTGGATAATCCTTGCCGAGTTCCACTATAGTATGAAAGTACATCTCTAAGACCATCATGGATACAATCTCCTTAAATTCATATACTTCTTCTTAAAAGCTGCAAGTGTAATGTATTCATTATATAAAGGACCTAACTTATCCTCTATAATCTTCCAATCATCCTTCACGCTCTAAGATAATCCCTTTTTATTAGTGATTATTTCATTTTATAAGTAGTTATAATCTCATATGTCATATAAAATAGCATCCAGTAAACTAATTCCAATAACAACTTTTGCAACTAAACTTTATAGTCGATAAGGGACTCTTCTCTTTCCTAACCAAAATGTAACCAAACATAAATAAGCCCATGTTTTTGGATTTGAAAGTAAGCATAAGACAACATAAGTTAAATTAGTATTATCTTTTACTTGTTTTCATTTTATATTGCTTAGGTTCTTATACATAAATAACTTAGATATACACTTATAAGTCTAAATCTTTTATGCCCTACTTACTTTTACCAACTCTCAGTGTTCTTGACATCCAGTTCATTTTAATTAGACACTTCAAAACTTGGTTTTTTTATGAATCATGCTCTGATATAACCTAGAACTATCACGCCCCAAACTCTAAGAGTCGTAGCAATCTCAATGTACAAGCTAACCTAAGCTAGAAACTATCCATCTTAGCTGCTAATATAAATATAGTCTACACAAGGCAAATGACGACTCAACCAATTTTGAAGCAATCAAATGGGCACCTGTAGTAAATAAGACCTGTAGAGTAACACTTTACAAAATATATTTTCACATATTTATAGATAGTTTAGATCTTTTACATAGCTCTATAAACACCAAAAGTTCTAGGTTTTCAAAAGATTTGTACATCTCCATAGGAGGACTACATATATATTATAAATATATCAGTGAGCCAACGAAAACTATAAAGCCTCCTAGAAAGACCTTATAATCTTCTCACAAAAGAAAAACAAAAGTACATGAACAATGATCCATTTCTTAAACTTCAACACCTCACTCCCAGCTCATCCGAACTAACTTGCGGGCAACTGTAGGAAGGCATTTTCGAGTACTACTCTACACCTTCAAAATAATCTATTGAGATGTGAGCTCACTAGCTTAGTAAAAAGGGATAGAGTCATAAGAGTACATTAACAAACATGGTTGTTCAATCATTATTTAAATACATGTGCATCAAGCAAATAATAGATCATTATACAATGTTTAACAGATCCATTGTGAAGTTAAAGAAATTTCATCCACTCTAACTTAGTTCGACTAGTTCAACATGTTCATCACTTGTGCAATGGAGAATACCCTTTTCCCTAAACAACATTCGAACCACCGTTCCTAATCTTGCTGTGATCTCCTCTCTTATCACTTAGTTTGATTAAAGGTAGGAAAAAAAAAACCATTTCTGCTATCCTCATCGAAGTGTCGATATTTAGTCTGACAACTTGATCATTACCCTTATTGAGTTATCGTGAATGTAAAGTTAGATCTTAATGAACTTAAGATAAGTCCAGGTTATAAAGTGAGCAATCAAGTTCATACATGCTAAACATGATATATTCAAATAGAAAACAATACTCGGAGTTCAACTTCCAATTATCAATTGGTATCACAAGCACACACACAAAAAATTTAGCTACAACCACAAACAAGCACTCTTAGTTCTCCAAGTATCCTGATATGATACTTTAACATGTCATGAAGCATCAATCCCAACTTACTTATAAGCCCTGCAATATGGTGTTCGAGTTTGATTCGTAAAGTTTAAGGTGAAAGAGTAAATTGTTCGATCAAACCCAAATTTTACGACGAAACTAGAAATATTAGTAAAAGTGATCCCGTGAATTTGGATTTAGGAAAAATAAATAATAAAAAAATTAATTATTATAATATTGAATTATATGTATATTACCCATTATTTATTGGAAAAACGTAAAACAAGTTCCAATAATTAACGAATTAATAAAAATAAATTATATGCATGCGAAAAATCATAAATATTTAGAAATATTTATTTGTACCATATATGTATTTACATGTGAGTAAAAGTACACAAAATGACTTAAAATACCCGAAATATGTTAAAATAATACTAAATAATTAAAGAAAATTCTTAAATAGTTAAATAAAAATATGAAAAAGTAAAGAGAATTCTAGAACTAAGGCATGGCATGGCATGCTGTCAACTAATTAAATTAGGTCAAATAGAAAGTGAAAGAGGAAGAGATAAGGGGCATGTGGTACTTAGAAAATTAAAGTAAAGCCTTAATCTACACTATAAATTTAGAACAATTCATTCCAACCTCATTTTAGTCAATTTGGAATCACAAAAAATTTAAGGAAGGGAAAAATCAAATTACAAAAAATTAGAAAAGTAATGTGCAAATAAGTGCTATAAGGGGGAACTAGGACTGATGACCACCTAGAAGTAGACGACCACCTGAAAGTAAACAATTACCTCTGATTTTTTTTGTATTTATTAAAAATATTAAATAATTCTGGAAAATTATGAAATTTAGTATTCTGAAATATTTTTGTATATAGTTTTTAAGAAAAATATTATTTTGATAAAACTAGGTCTCATAATATATAGTGCTTAAGAAACCCTTAAACCCAAGCTTATTTTCAATGTAGAAATAAATTACCTTAATAGTGTAGTTTTGAATTCAAAATTTTTGTGTAGATTATTCAGAATATTTACAACAATGCTAGGAAGAAATTTTTTAGAAATTTATTTCCAAAATTTTTAGATAATTTTTAGGCTTTAAAATGATGTATAAAATGGGTGATTTTGGGCTAATTTACTAATTAAATGAATAATTATTAATTTAGTGTATAATTAGGTATTTTAAGATGTTAATATTTGATGTAGAATGATGTTTGTAGCATTTAGGGAGTTAGATGTAATTATTAGGTGTATTATGTAGTATATATGTAATAAGTAAAATGGTATATTTTAAGTTAATTTTGTAATTTAGAGTAATTAGATATAAAATTCTGAATTATGGTATAATTAGACATTTGATATGTTATTAGATGATGAAAGATGATATATGTAATGTTAGAAGTGTTAGATAAGTGATTTAGGTGTGAATTATGTAATAACACATAATATATATATATATATATATAGGAAATTAATGAGTAGGAAATATTATGTCAAAATTGACAATAATACAATAATAAAAATATAAAAGAAATCTGATATGAAACTTAAATTTAGGTAATCATATGAAAAATGTAAATTTTTCTCACATCAAGAATAAATTTTGTAGCTAAATTAGGATTATGGTATATCATATGAACTAGAATGCTAGTCAGAGACCAAATATGATATTTAAGATATTTGATTATAATATGATTAATTTTATATTGTGGTTTAGAACAAGTTTTTTTAAGGTTCTTGTATAACTAGTAATCAAAAACTGAATTAAAACCTAACTTAGAAATTGATTTGAAAATTGAATCAGAACTTAACCTAAATTAAGAATAATTATAAGAGACTTATAAACCTTAATAATTAGGTATAGTAAACCCTAAATTGAGGATAACAATAAGAGTTATAGAATAAAACCTATTTATAGTAGTCATATAGAAACTAAAACAACATTTGTATTGTAAGGATTATTAGCGATGGCTTATGCGAGTCACACCTTAATTAAGTAAGATGGAAGTCCAGGTAAGTTGGGATTTATACGTTATTGTATTTCAAAGGCTTGAGATTGTACTTGAATGTGTTTATTAAATAGTTCATTGTACGTATTCTTGTTTGTGCTTGTTTCTAAGTTTGATGATATGATTTTGGCTTACTGTTCTGATTTGTATTTGTATGATTTGTTTGAAGTGATTGAATACGATATATTAGACCTAACTAAATATATGACTTATAAGTTTAAAATAGACCTACATAGCAACTCATTAGGAAAAACATTTAGGATTCTCCAGCCAAATATTGATCCCTTAAAAAAGGATAGCACTAAATAACACTGGATAATATAATGGGTCACTTTTTCATCCTTAGTCAAACTAAATAACAAAAGAGAAAGTCGCAGTAAGGGTGAACTCAACGATTCAAAGGTAGTTACAGGAGGAGCGGTGTCTCCATTGCACAACTCTTAGTTTAGTCATGAGTTATTACATAAATATGGAAACTCCTCAACTCGGATTAGAGCAAGTATAATTCCTCTAATCTCATGACGGACCAGATAATGTCATACGATGATATTTGCTTGTACATGCATTGTATCTAACTAATTTACTTAATAACCCTATTTGTGTTTAATGAATAGTTTTAAGTCTCTATCCCAAGTTACCAAGCGGTTGGTTGCTCACATCCTTATAAATGTTGTTGTAGGTGCTGGCTAAGAAGTAGCCATATAACTACCCTAAAGTTAGCAGCTACTGGATTTTACGAAGTGAGGATATAAAATTAATGATCAAATACACTCTTAAGTTTGGATTTTATCTTTAAGTTTTTAGTATTAATCTACATATTACTCAAGTAAATTATGATTAGGCTACTAAACCTTGTAAACATATTTAGATTATTTTAATATAAATATGTATTTTTTTTATGATTTCATAAGTAAAAATATATTTAATTTATGAACTATTTCCTTCAAAGTGGGTTAATCGTAAACACATTGTATGAATCAGGTCTAAGATAGCGATTATTAAGTCAGCTTCTATCTTAGAATAATTTGCACCGTAGGACTATTACAACTCTGTCGCTTCGGATCGTAACATTACCTGCACTTACAAGTAATTACTCCTGACCATTAACTCCATGCTCTTCAATTATCCTTAAAAATAGACACTATATTAGTTTTCAAGCCTTAAATCATTAGCCATTAGTTTGTTGGATACATTTTTGGTTATTTCGTCATAGATTTTATAAGTTATTTCCACTGACAAATCATAAATTCTTGACCAATTAATGACCTTTACTAGTGAACCTAAATTACCAAATCCTCTAAGTTAGGTTCTAAATAGTTTTCTTTAGTCAAAAATCCTCTAAATTACTTTTTGAGCTGTACATTAGTCATTTGCAATATCAATTTTACTTTTTGAGACGGCCTTTGAACTTCTCCAAGTTAAGCTCCTTATTAAACTACACTTTGAGCTACCCTCTAACTCTGTTATCTCTAGAATTTTTAAGAAAATTACCTTCTGACAAAGCTTTCGAATCCTTTGTTTTCATATTTTACTCTTAAATTTTGCTTTTGACTCACTCTTTGAGTATTATTTTAGTGCATAGCTCATTCACAAAATCTCTAAGTTATCCTCTTACTTGAATCAATATCCCCTAATTAGTTAATTTACTCATTTTTCTTCCAAGTTACAATTATAGGATCAATTTAAAACAGCAAGTAACACTCCAAACAACTTTCCTCAACTTCATTACTTTACTCACTTTTCTTCTAAGTTACAATTATAAGATCAATTTAAAACAATAGTAACACTCCAAACAACCTTCCTCGGCTCCATTACTTCTCAACTCCTTATATCTTATATCCTAATTTCATCAATTTATCAATTTCAACAAAATAACCAAGTTACCAACTTCAATTGTTTAGGCTAAATTGCAATTTTCTATAACTTCTCACTTTAGTACTCAAATAAACCACTCTAGAATAGTGTCAGTACTTCAATAATTAATCCATCTAAGAATCTAAGTGTGATTATTAAGAAAAATAGGCTATTTTCCACTAAAGACACTATTTTAGGCATAATTTAGGGCTCAAAAATCAAATAAAAATTTAGAAAATAGTTTCAACAAGAACTTTCACATAGCAATTCAATATTGGTTTAGGATAGTTTATCGAAAAATTTTAAATTGAAAACTATATCATGAACCCTATTTACTTCAATATCAAAAATTGTCCTATTTCTTAAGAACTTATATGATAGCTACTAAATTTGTACAAAATTATATTTTTCCTAGATTCTATACGTAAAAATATGTAGGAATAGTTTTTTTCATATTTTTCCAGTCATTTTTATAGTTTTACTAAATTACTTTAAATCACATTAAAGGGGGACCTCACCGAAAAATCTTGCTCTAACCACCCACGGCAGCTCCCACCTTATCGACAACTCCAAGTGTTGTGTATGACTTCTGGTGGTGGTAATGGTTGAGCTCTAGAAACCTTTCAGCTATCATACTCTTCAGTGATCTGTTTACACTTAATTTGTATATAATTCCTTAAATTTATTGCTTTAATCTCCAAATCCCACACTTAATTTTCCTAAGTCCTAACTTGCATGTAGCCTCTAGTAAAGAGTGTTTCTAGATTTTTAGGGCTATTTAATTTGTGCAAATGAGTTTTCTTTTTCTCTCCTCTAATCTTTTCTCTTAAATATTAAGCTTTATTTGCATGATAATCCAATGCTAAATCCTTAACACTTGTCTATGACAAAGCCATGCCTAAATTTCTATCTTCTTAGCTATTCCCATGATTTTTTATATTTTTTTATGAATTTACTATGATTTTATTACTCATTTTAGCTTAAAATACTAATAATTAGGTATTTTATTTAATTACAGGTATATGTATATACTTAAAAATTGCACATGACACATACATATATATTCTACACATTATTTTATGTCCCATAATAATTTTATTACGTATATAATTTATTTCTAAAAATTTACAAACCATCGAAGCCTATTCTATATGATTAAGATTAATAAAACGTACTATAGTTAAAGTGTACTATTTTAGTTATATTATTATTATTTTATTATATGTTTGATATCCAGGTCTACAAGGTCTCCTCGACTAATATCTCAAGCCTCTTCATAAGTTTTTAGATTAATCAAGTTAATTTTACCAATACCCTAAATTTACTTGTTTGATTCCTATTCGTCAAATATGGGGCTTACAATATTTAGGCCTCTCTACTTCTTCGGATAGATCTAAATCACAAGTTTTAGGCATGTTAAAGATTAGACAATTCATAAACTATAAGGATGGACGAAAAGTTTACTGTATACGACAATAAAGAAATCATGCTTAAGTTTATAGCTTTTGCAATCCCTACTTACTCATTTCATGTTTCCTAAGAAGTGGTGTGTGTAAGTAAATTCTTTAAAGTCTCAGTTTTGGTGGGGTGAGAATAATGCTAGTTGTAAGATTAATTGGAAGAAGTAGAAGGATTTAGCGAAGGCAAAGGATATGGGTAGTCTTGGTTGTAAAGATCTACATGATTTCAATTTAGCTTTAGTTAGTAAGTTAGCATGGAGGATTATGTAGAATCTCAATTCTATGTGGATTAAATTAATTAAAAGCATATATTTTCCACATTGGGATTTTTTTCATGCTTTAAGATGAAGCAAAGCATCTTAGGGTTGACAAAGTATTTTGCAAGGTAAGGATGCTATTGTGTCAAACTCGATTTGGCAAATTGGGGAAGGCAATTCAGTTAATGTATGGACAGACCTATGGATTCACTCTCTTCATAATTTTAAGCTATCTCCTAGAAATATTAATTCCCCTTTACATGATTTTCTTGTTAAGGATCTCATTGATTTTGAAAATTCATGTTGTAACCTCTCTTTGATTGAGCATTTGCTGTCTAGAACAGGAAAAACAAACAATTTTGAGTATTCCCATTTCATATAAACCTGTGAGTGATAGATTGGGTTAGAGAACAAAATGGACGTTACTTTTTTAAGAGTAGCTGTCATGCAATAATATCAACAGAGGAGGCTGGCGATATTCCTATTGTGGGAGTTTCTTATGAGATTGCAAACAATTTATGGAGATTATTGTGGAATTTGATTTGTCAACCAAAGTACAAAGACCATGTTTGGCATTTATGCTTTAATGCATTGGCTACTAACCATAATCTTTTCTGCAGGAAAGTTGTTGACTCTCCGATGTGTTCTTTCTGTAATTTTGTCGAAATAGCCAAACATCTTTCTCTCTAATGCAACCGGGTTCGTGCTATTTGGTTTGGTTTGTTGCAACTTAAGCTTGAGGATTTTGATAATTCAACTATTGCTACTTGGCTTGAAGATGTAGCGAGTAATCAAAGACTTTCAAAGGTTCACGCAAAGGAGCTCTTTTTCCACATAGCTATTATTTTATGGAACATTTGGACGTATCGGAATAAGTGTGTTTTTAACAACCAAACACCTAGTCCATTTTTGGTTGTTAATTCCCTCAATGCAAAGTTATCTCCTCTGCTGCAGAATAGTCAACATGCTGCTGTCTCACAGCCTGGTATAATTGTGCGCTCATAGCCGTCTACTAACATCCTAAGTGCTTCTCAATTTTTTGAACATGCTGCCGCTCCAAGTCTCCCAAACACTTTTGCAGTAGATATCGTGAATGGTCCAGGAAGCACAAATGGAACTGCTACAACTTCCATTTACTATCAAGCCTAGTCAATTTCATCGGTTGTTACTACTTGTAAGATCCTCTCCAATGTTGCGATAAGGTTGTTGCTTAGTATCTCTGAATTTTCTTATTAGTCGAATGCAAGGAGGCCGCAGTTTTCTAATACAAGAAGTAGCACGGATTATATGTTGTCAGGTTTACCAAGGTAGCATACTCCTAATCCTCATGCCATTAAAATAAATTGTGATGCATCACTTTCTACTACACTTGTCAAAGGAGGATTAGGTGTTGTTTGTAGAAATTCCTATGGGGAGCTACTTCATGCTACAGCTTTGTGAGTTTGCTCTATGGACATCGCACTTTTTAAAGTCGATGCGATCAGACAGGGTTTGAGAATTGCAAGAGAGAATGGATGGCGATGTGTTGCTGTTGAATCAGATTTCAACGAAGTTATCCAAGCTTGTGTTGCTCCAACTTTAACTCCTTGGAGGAAGAGAGGAATCATGCAGGATATATGTGTTCTACATTCTAGTTTTTTTTCATATACTTTTTCACATGTTAACCTTGTAGTTAATGCTAGTGTATATTGGGTTGCTACCCAAGGTGCTCATGGGATGAGCTATAGTTTTCTTGTCAATAGACCACCATCTCATTTAGCTAATCTCTTGTTTATGGATTGGCCTTCTTGACCCCTGATGTGTGATGTTCGTTCTCTAGATAATGAAAGTTTTGTTTGGCCAAAAAAATAAAAAAACTTATTCGAATTAGTTCTTGTTAGTTTTTTCCTCAGTGGATTGAACACCAAATAACTGTATTTTGTACACATGTTTACACCTAAAACATTATAGCAAACATACTCATTAACCAAAATTCAAGATGCTACTCTACATTCTATGAAAAACCACCCTAAACCTTCTCACTATTCCATTCCCTTGTTGGCCTAAACTTACACACAACACAGCACATTCACCAAAACTTCTTCACCTTCCAAACCCAACTAGCCCACATGATATCCTTACAAACCATCTCAAACTCTACTATTTACACCAAATTCTTCTTCCAAAGTTTTACTTGCACCATAAAACAATACTTGGAATAGAAGTATCACACTTGAAAAATTGATGGAAAAGAAGGAAAAAAAAAAAAAGACATTGCTTTTAGTGCAATCAATTATTCAGTCCAAGCCATCATTGTAAGAATAAGAGGCTCAATATGATATTGCTTGAAATTGAGGAGTGTGAAGATGAGATGGGATAGGAGGGAGAGTTTTTAGAAGATTTAGCTGTTGAAATGTTTAAATTAACAGTTTGTTCATTACAACAACATAAAGGAGATGAAGGATTAATGAGGCTTAGTGGGTATTATAAGAAGCGAAAATTAAGTGTCCTTATTAACATTGGCAATTATTCGAACTTCATTGATGGTAGATTAGTAAGGGGATTAAGTTATGACATGGAGAACCTACCTTCTTTTAAGGTTAAATTAGTTGATGGCATCGCCTTGTTTTGTGATGCCAAGATTTCAAGGTTTAAATGGACCATGCAAGGAGTTGAATTTGAGGTTAAGGACATAATCGATGTAGTTTGATTGGTTGTATAATAGTTGTATACTAACTAGTGAATGAGAGAAGGTTGAGTTCATCATAGATAACTAGTTAACAAAAGTACTATAAAATTGGTTCTATAGATGTTCAATGCTAGTTGATTTATGTTGAGAACTTTGTTGGTTTTTGTAAGCCCCGTAGTTAGGTGTTCGGGGTTTGATACATAAGGTTAAGGTGATCGGATAAGTTATCTGATTAAACTTAAATTTTATGATTAAATTAGGAATATTAGTAAAATTAATCTTGTAAGTTTGGATTTAGAAAAATAAATAATAAAACAATTACATATTATAATATTAAGTTATACATATATTACTCGTTATTTATCAGAAATATATAAATTAAGTCATAATAATCAACGAATCGATAGAGATAAATTATATACATACTAAAAATCATAAAATAATTTAAATAATATTTATAAGTACTTATTTATACTATATATGTATTTACATATAGGTAAAAATATTCAAAATTACTTAAAATACAATAAATATATTAAAATAATACTAAATTAATTAAGGAAGATTATTAAAAAAATCGAGAAAAATTTTGGAAAGTGCAGAACTGTCTAGAAAATAGGCATAACAAGCTAAGAGTTAAAGAAGGAAAATTAACAAATAAGAATGTGACATTTAGAAAGTGAAAAAGAAAAAGGACACTTGTCCAAACTAAATTACAAGAAAAATCCTAAACCTCCTCTATAAATATAGAACTCCTCTCCATAATTCAATTTAGACTCTTAATTACCTAAGAAAAATATGGAGAGGTCAAGGAGAGTTCACTTAATATTTTTAGGAAAATATACAAAATAGGGTGTTTTAGGGCCAAATTAGGGAACAAAGATCAAACGAAGGTGGCTAGAGCTAGTGATGACAAGTTCGACAGACAATGGCAAGGTGGCTAGAGCTAGTGACATTAGTGAGTGCCTAAAACCACTCAATTTTCATAAATTTAATAAAAATATTAAATTGCATCTAAAAATTATGAAAAATTGTATTCTATCATATTTTTGTATTTAGTTTTAGGAAAAAATATTATTTTGATAAAATTGAGTTCCAAAATATTCCGCTCTTAACAAATCGTTAAAATTGAGTTGGTTTTCGCTTTTGTTTTAAATAGCCTTAATGAGTTAGTTTTAAACCTAAAATTTTTGTATAGACTATTTATGGTATATATCATACTAATATCAAGAGTTTTTCTTGAAATTAATTTTCTAAATTTTTACTTGATTTTTTGGCTTTAAAATCATAAATAAAAGGCAATTTCTTAAGTTTATTTTATGATTTAATATGTAAGTAAACATCTTAAAATGTTAACTATTGATGGGAAATGATATTTGTAGTGTTGGAGATGTTAAATTTGTGTTTTATATGTAGATTATATAATAATGAATAATATGTGAATATAGGAAATTAAATTAGTAGAAAATATTAAGTTAAATTGATAATATTATAATATTAGGAATATCATATAAATCTAATTTAAAGTATGAATTTAGAAAATCATGTGAAAAATATAGATTATTCTCATGTTGAGAGCAAATTCCAAAGTTAGATTAAGAATATAGTATACAGTATAAACTAGAATATTGATTAGGAGCTAAATAGGATATTTATATAGTTAGATGAATTTCATATATTAGATCAAAAGGAATTCCTAAGGTTTACTATAACCAAAAGCTAATTTAGAAACTAGTTTGGTTATACGTAATATAAAACTTGAATAATTAAGTAATATTATAATTTTAAACTAAAATTAATGATTAAAAGCTTATATATATGTGTGTGTGTGTGAGTGTGTGTAAGTAGTTGTCACACCCTGAAGCGATAGAGTCGTAATAGCCCCGCCACGTAAATAATTCTAAGATAGAAGTTAGCATTACAACCGCTATCTTAAACTTGATCTATACAAGGCGTCCACGGCTAACCCGCTTTGAAGTAAACAGTTTGTAATTTAAATAAATCATTTACCTAAAAAAGTGAGGAAATATATATATATATATATATATACACTATAATTCAGTTATTACAATTAAAGCTTACAATATTTCTCCGTAATATATTTCTTAATTATTACATTATTCAGAAATGAAAAATTCTAAAATAAAAGCTTAGACCTTAAAAATATATATTTGTTTTTCAAATGTTTTTCCTCACTCCCTAGAATCCAGCAGTTGCTAGCTATAGAGTAGTTATATACCACTTCTTAGCCAGCACCTGCACGACATTTATAGAGATGTGAGCAACTACAGTTCGGTAAGTTATGATGGAGGACTTAAAACTATACCATAAATACAACAAGGTTATTAATCAACTTATTAGGTGCAATACATGTGCAAGCAAATGCCATCGCACGACGTTGTCCTACTCGTTATGAGATTAGAGAAATTTCACTCGCTCTAATCCAAGTTGAGAAGTTGCTATTAATGCAACAGCTCACGACCAAACCCAAGCTTGTGTAATGGAGACCTCACTCCTCCTGCGACTACCTTCGAACCATTAACTTTACCTTCGCCACAACCTCCTCACCTGTCACTTAATTGACTAAGGATAAAGAAGGGACCCTTTGCAATCTTTACCTTAGTATCAATCAGGGCTTATTTCATTACCGAATTCCTTTAGTCATATTGTACTACCTTATAACTTAACTTTATGACCTTGCAAATTTTCTTATTAGTTTATTCTCCATTTATTCCTTGTTTAATTGTTTCTTAAGTTTTATTTGTGATCATTAGCAATTCTAAATTCATTTCATGTCATCACTTTTCCCCCTATCCATAATCTTCTACTCAAAATGATTATACTACTATCATAGCTTCTCATTTGTTCTTCATACAGCTTAGCATAGGATCAACAGAAGCAAATTTGGCAAATCTCGACGCTTCTCTATCTCGAATTCAAATGAGATGGTTAACAACTCAATTTAACTTGACTTGACTCGACTTGAGAAGGATGAATACGATTGTTGACTGACAGACTCAGCAAAAGAGACAGTATTAAGAAGGACTGATTACTTGACAAAATATGACACAACATAATACACTGATCAGATCAACATGACATGAGACTCAACAACAACAATTTGACAATTTCAGATTTTCCATGTCCCTGTTAGATTACCTATTACAATTGCTAATATGAAGTACATTATAGCTTCATAGCTTCTTCGCATACTAAATTACCTCAATGGATTTTTCCTCTAATCACCAATTCAACATTTTTAATATCCACCGAAATGCTTTCTCCAAATATAACAAGCTTAATGAAAACGTATTCTCTCTCAATATACTACTTATGATCACTCAACTTCAATAATGTCATCTACAGATACTTTGTATATCAAAATACTATTGACGGATACCACCACAAACGTTTTCATATATAGTTGGCATGCATTTCTTTCTCCCAATTCTGTGAATACAATTTATGCACTAATCCTATCTTAATATCATTACAATCTAATATTATTCTAGAAATTAATAGTCACTCCTCTAACTCTTATGGCCTCATTTACATCATCCAATACAGCATTTCAACCATAGGTTTGATTCTTGATTCTTGATTAACTTAATTAAAAAATTCAAATATCCACATAATAATCTTCAAAAATACGTTTGAACCCTTATATGTTACTAGTAGATTCGATACTTATGGATATTTTCTTCAATCTCTTCTTTATAGATATGAACAAACTTCTCATAATCTACCATCAATAACTTTCCTTTTAAATTCCATTTCCATCATATCCTATGATTCTATGGATTAATATCCTTCCTTCAATATAAATTCTAAACTAATAGGTAACGATAATCTCAATCACCTTAAATCCTTTTCTGTTCACTAATTTCTAACTTGTAGGGAATGAATACCTCAATATCATCATTGTACTGGCACTTCACCCATTTGTATATTCCACAGTGAGGGTACTCATCAACCAATCCTTTTGTTCCTATTTATTATTATTCAACTAAGATCAAATGAAAGTCCTTTGCTAAAATCACTACTTATCGCCTAACTTCTTTAAGCTTTAATCCCTAAATAACTATCTATAATCAATATTCCTTATCATCCTATCATATTTAGTTTACTAATAGATAACTGTCTTATAGAATTCACTTTCTAAAGGGTTATATCTTTCTAGATTGATTTTTTGGGATAACTAAGTAACTTTTGGTTAAAAGTCTTAATCATCTCCAACTTGTTGCTTTAATTCCATCTCCATCATCTCTTATTACTCATCCCATTATTATTTGAGGGTACCTAGATACACATTCGATTATAGTTTACTTGACAATCTTACTTAATTTCTCATGTATCATTTAATAACTATCAATCGCTAATAACCAATTATAAATACCATATAATAATATAATTTCACCTGCCACAGCACTACATAAGGATCTCATTATCCATTTCATATTCATTTGGCTTCACTCATACTTAACTATCACTCCAAATTATAATTCTTCAATTCATAATTCACTAAAGGCCTAAGAATTCTTAATCTGATTGTAGCCTTATAACACTATTTCTTCTACTGTTCTTACACATATAAAGGATTTCCAAAATTAATCACTAAAAATACATTTAATCTTTTTACACTCCTAGCTATAAATATGTCAATCGTCATTGCATTTGCACATGTCCAAAAGAATACTCTTTCAACGAGAAGCACAATTACATCCATTAAGAGATCATTAGGATATCCACATATATAAATAACTAACATAGGATCAATTCTAATCATCAGGAAAACATGATCAACTAATATACCATATCCATAGTTCAAATTACTTATAACAACTATTCATTCAAAAGAATTCCACTACATTTGTCTTCTAATTAATTCAATATCATTTCCACTTGTTGATTTAATACTTTATACTTCCATAGGAAAATTAGAAATAACGATCACTTCATATACCTTATTATTATCAGACTCCTTATTATTGTCATCATTTATCATCTCCTATACCGCATTCTCATTCTATATAAGATTTACTTCTGAATTAAGTTTTGATTATATCTTTAGTATAGGTTCTGATTCATTTTTGAATCAATTTCTAACTTTTCCCTCTCAATGTTGTCTTCTTAAAATCCGCTTCTATGCCATGCTTTATTTCACTTCAAATTATACTACCTTATATTTATACCAAGCACCAAGCTGAGATTATTTCAGAAATCTTATAAGTTTTGAATTCACCTTAACTTTCTATACATATCACCATATCTCTCTTATTCCAAAACTCAAATTTATTTCTACTATTGTTCATGAGTCTCATCACTTCATCACATCACACCGATTACAACACAACTCCATCAACAAACTTCTTACGAATTTCATTCACAATATTAACGTATCCCACTAATCAATTCTACTAATATTCTTTACATCTCAGCTCTATATTAACTCAAAGATTCTTATTCATTCAATCTAAATCACTTCAATAAACCACCAATTCTTACATATACAAAGTACTTCCAAAATCGGTCGCCTAAGATGCATCCAATCCCCTTTTACATTCTTACTCACAAGTGTATAATACACTATAGCATATGTATATATCTAAAGAATACACATCCATCAATAAGTACAACTATATATATTAAAATCAATAGGATCTTAACTTATATGAATAGCTAATCACATGATCAATTTAAACTCCTAACAAAATATAACCAACTAATATATTGTATTCATCATTTAAATCAACTATCACCTCATATACTGTATTCTTATGCTATATATAATCTTAATCTACTCCAACTGATCCAGGAAAATGTGAAAGCCATTCAATAAACCTTTAAGGTTAATCATTTAAAGATATATGATGTGCTAATCAAAGTATAAGTCGTATTAGTAGAATAGGGTATCTCTCTTCTATCATTACTACACATATCTTACTAGTGTCGCCTGACTTACAATCTTTCACTTCCAAACCATCCTTATTCAACAAGTCATATCACATGATCCCTATTATGCTAGAACTTAGATTAATCTTTGTTATCGTCTATAAATCTCATCACTTCTCATCAATTACAACACAACTCCGTTAACCAACTCCTTAATAATACCATCCATAATATTAATATATTCCAACTAACCAATTATAATATTGTTCTCCACATCTCAATTTTGAATTAAATCAACGATTCTCCTTCATTCCACTTGAATCACCTCAACTATTCACCAATTTCTTCATATGATCCCCTCACTAGAGTTAAATTTGATTAATGCCTATCTCAATATAGCGTTATAGTCACTACTTATCTTATAATTTGTAATACAATACTTTAATATCCCTTGTTTCTACCCACTCTCAATGTACTCCTAAAATGTCTAATTTTTTTAATTGTTCATTTCAAAGCGAGTTCACTAAAACTTTGCTCTGATACTAATTTAGAACTATCACGTCCCGAAGCGGCAGAGTCGTAACAATCTCGCCATGTAAACCATTCTAAGATAGAGGTTTGCCTTACAACCGCTATTTTAGACTTAATCTACACAAGGCGTCCACAACTAACCCGCTTTAAAGTAAACAGTTTGTAATTTAAATAAATCATTTACCTAAGAAAGTGAGGAAATATATATATATATACTATAATTCAATTATTACAATTAAAGCTTATAATATTTCTCCATAATATATTTCCTAATTATTACATTATTCAGAAATGAAAAATTCTAAAATAAAAGTTTAGACCTTAAAAATATATGTTTGTTCTTCAAATGTTTTTCCTCACTCCTCAAGATCCAGCAGTTACTAACTGCAAAGTAGTTATATGCCACTTCTCAGCCAGCACCTGCACGACATCTATAGGGATGTGAGCAACCACAGCTCAATAAGTTAAGATGGAGGACTTAAAACTATACCATAAACACAACAAGGTTATCAATTAACTTATTAAGTGCAATGCATGTACAAGTAAATGCCATCGTACGATATTGTCCTGCCCGTCATAAGATTAGAGAAATTTCGCCCGCTTTAATCCGGGTTGAGGAGTTGTCGTTAATGCAATAGCTCACAACCAAACCCAAGCTTGTGCAATGGAGATGTCGCTCCTCCCGCGACTACCTTCGAACTATTGACTTCACCCTCGCCACGACCTCCTCACCTGTCACTTAATTCGACTAAAGATGAAGAAGGGACCCTTTGTAATCCTGCGCTATCCTTTTCGAAGGGGTCGATATTTGACTGGAGAATCCTAGGTTTCCCCTAATGGGTTACCATGCAATTCCGATTATGATTACAAGTCATATATTTGATTAGGTCCAGTTTAAGGTGATCGTTCATTTCATACAAATCATACAATACATACTAGAACAACAAACAAAATCATAGCATCACTCATAATCAAGCATATGGACACAACCAACTATCTAACAAGCACAACCAAATATAATCTCAAGCCTCCAAAATACAACAACGTATTAATCCCAACTTACCTCGACTCCTCGCTCACTCACTCGAGGTTTAACTCGCTCAGGCCATTACCGATCAACCCTATAACACAAACGTAGTTTCAGTTTTTTTCATATAACTATTATAGGTTCGTTTTATCCTATAACACTTATTGTTATATTTTGTTTAGGGTTTAATATACCTAATTATCTAGGTCTTAAGTCTTTTATAATTATTCTAGGTTTAGAGTTAGGTTTGGGTTCAGTTTTCGCATCGATTTCTAAATTAGATTCTAGTTCAATTTCTAAGTACTATTTTATACTCAAACTCTAGAAACTTGTTTTAACTCATAATGTGAAATTAATCACTTTACTTCTAGATATCCTAAATACCATAATTACCCCTAGTCGATATTTTATTATATCCAGTACACTTAAATCCTTAATAGTGTATCGAATTTGCTCCTGATGTAAGAAATTTTTACATTTTTCATCTAATTACATAAATTCAAGTTTCCTATCAGATTTATTGTACATTTTTATTATTATCATAATATCAATTTTTATTATAATATTTTCTATTTATTATATTTCTAATAACTGTGTATTATATAGTATTGCTTATTATGTACATAATACACATCTAATATTTTTATTACTCTAATTACCATCTCCTAACATCAATTATCATTTCAAAGTGTCTAAATTCATCATAAATCAAATTTTACACCTAATTACCCTAATTTACAAAATTAACTTAAAATTTACTATTTTTCCTTATTACTCATTTACTACATACTTAACCTAATAATTACATCTAACACCCTAAATGCTACAAGTATCATACTTCATCAGATTTCAACATCCTAAAACATATAATTATTCACTAAATCAGTAATTAACCCTAAATTACCCATTTTATACCTCATTTTAAGGCCTAAAAATTATCTAAAATTTTTGAAAATTAATTTTTGAAAATAGGCTTCATAGCACTATTCTATATCATCTAAGTAGTCTACACAAAAATTTTGGGTTCAAAACTACACTCCTAAGGTCATTTATTTCTAAACCGAAACATGCTCGGTTTTGCATGATTTCTTAAGGACCAAATATCACAAGACATATTTTCATCAAAATAATATTTTTTCTAAAAACTACATACAAAAATATTTCAAAATAACAAAATTCATAATTTTCTAAGAATATTTACTATTTTTTACAAAATTACACAAAATCGGGCTGGAAATCGAACTCAACGGTATGGGTGGCTCCAACCACCGTAGCCTTGTCAGCCAGTCCAAGTGCTACCACCACCATGTGGTGGTAGTGGCCGTCCACTCTCAGCTGCTCGTCTGATGTGGATTCCCCTTTATGGCCTTAATTACATAGTTTTTTCTTATTTTTTGTCCTAACCTTAATTTTTCTCTCAATTTCGCCTCTCCCTATTTTTATCACTCTCCAAACTGACCAAATGAGCATCTGAAATTTTCTTGCTATTTATAGAGCTTTAGGGAAATTATTGTGCATTAATTAGACAAGACAATTGCTTTATCTTCTTCCAATTTGACTTTTGTGTTGTTCTAATTTAATTGGCTAATTTTTTTCTTATTTTCCCCAACTACCACGACCTATATTTGGATCATTCCTTATTTTTCCTAATTTTTCTTGATTTTTTCTTAATTAATTATGAATTTTCTTTAATTATTTAGTATTATTTTAGCACATTTCACGTATTTTAAGTAATTACGCGTATTTCTACCTACATGTAAATTTATATATAGTACAAATAAATATTTCTAAATATTATTTAGGTCATTTTATGATTTTTTGTATACATATGATTTATCTCTAGCGATTCGTTAATTATCGAAATGCATTTTACGCATTTTCAATAAATAACAAGTTATATATTTAAAATTTAGAATTTTTATAGCCTTTTATTTTATTGCTTATTTTCTTAAATTTAAACTTACTAGATCATTTTTACTAATATTTCTGGCTTTACTTATAATTTAGGCTTGATTAGATCTTTCAATCGATCGAAACCTTGAGTAACTGATTGTGAGGCAATTCCTAAATCAGAATCTTATTCAAAAGCAAAATCAAAATTAAGGCTAATAGAAGTATATTAGAGAGTTGGTCAAAATCTAAACCAAAGATTATATTCACCTAAATGAAATGTAAGCAAAAGGTTAGAAGGCATTTATAAGAATTATAAATGAAGCGTAACCAAAAGGTAAATTAGAACTTGATTCAGAAGTTGAATTAGAATCGGAATAAGAAGCAAATTCAAAACTTAGCTAAACAAGTAAAGTAGTCCCAAGATACTTATACCTGAATAACTAAATATAGTAAGACCCTAAACTAAAGATAATAATCTAAATTACAAAATAAAATTTATCTATAACAGTTATATGAGAACGAAAACAACATTTGTATTATAGGAATTATCACCAACGGCCTGTTGCGAGTCACACCTTAAGTGAGCAAGCGGGAAGTCTAGGTAAGATTAGGATCAATACGTTATTGTATTTCGGAATACTGTTTTAAAGTACTTGGAGGTTTAAAATTATACCCGGTTGTGCTTATTAGATAACTCGATTGTGTGCATTAGATAACTTGATTGTACATATGCCTATGTGTGTGTGCTTCTAGGTTTAATTGTATGATTCCAATTAATGCTTTGAGCTATAATTGTTTGTTTTATGTGAAATGATTAAATGCCTTAAGCTGAACTTAATTAACTATACAACTTGTAAATCTAAATCAAACATGCATTGCACCCTACTAGGGGAAACGTTTAGGATTCTATGATCAAATACTGATGCCTTCGAAAGAGATAGCGCTGGAGCATAATGGTCCCTTCTTCATCGTTCATCAAACTAAGTAACAGGTGAGGAGATTGCGATAAAGGTGAATGCAATGGTTCAAAGGTAGTCGCGGGATGAATAGTGTCTTTATTGCAGAAGCTTAGGTTTAGTCGTGAACTGTTAAAATATACACTAAACTTCTCAACTTGGATTAGAGCGAATGTAATTTTTATAATTTCACGACAAACTAGATAATGTCATGCAATGGCATTTGTTATTGCATTGCATTTAAAATAACTAGCTAATAACCTTGCTTGTACTTGATATATAATCCCATGTCTTTGTCCCAACTTACTAAGTAGTCAATTGCTCACATCCCTATAGATATTATTGCAGGGGTTAACTTAGAAGCGACATCAATACTACCTTAAAGCTAGCTACTATTAGATCCTGGAGAGTGAGAAAAAAAAAAACTAATGATCAGTTACATTTTTAAGGTTTTAGTCCTTATTTTTAAATCTTCTATTATTAAAGTATGTATTACTTAAGTAAGGTTAGGTTATTAAATCATGTAACATTACTTAAAATATTGGAATCCTGGTATATGTTTTTCATACTTCCACATGCTAATGATATATTTAATTTGCAAACTATTTACTTCAAAGCGAGATCGTCGTAGACACCTTATGTAAATCAAGTCTAAAATAACGACTATACAGTCAAGTTCTATCTTAGAATGGTTTACATGGTAAAACTGTTACGACTCTACTACTTCGAGGCGTAATAATTTTGATGAGGAGATAACAACTCCAAATCTTGTTATAATTGATCTTTTAGAGGAATATTATGACATTTTTTAGATGCCATAGGGTTTGCCCCCTAAATAAGAGTTTGATCATATCATACATTTGAGGCCATATAGGTACTCATCCATGTGGAAAACGGTCTTATGAGTAAAGAGTTGATGGAAAGTAAGGTTATATGCCCCAGTCATAGTCCATTTGCTTCATTGGTGGTATTAGTCAAGAAAAAAAGATCATACTTGGCATATGTATGTAGATTATCATGAGCTTAACAAGCACACTATCAAGGATAGGTTCCTCATACCATTAATTGAAGATTTATTTGATGAATTTCGTGATGCTAGTTTCTTTAGTAAACTAGGCTTGACATTGGGGTACCATCAAATCCAAATGCATCCCAATGATGTTCTTAAGATAGCATTCAGATATCACGAAGGACATTATGAGTTCCTTGTCATATCATTTAGCTTAACAAACACACCATCTACTTTTCAAAGTCTCATAAATCTTGTGTTCAAGATTTTTTGAGAAAGTTTGTTATCATGTTTTTGGATGATACTCTTATTTATAGCCCTATAATTGAAGATCGTGAAAAACACTTGAGAGAAACATTTAATGTATTAAGAAAGGAGAGATTATTTTTGAAGACAAGGATGTGTATTTTTAAGGTTAGACACATTAAGTATTTAGGGCATGTTATTACTCAAGAAGGGGTATCTACTGACTTGAAGAAAATAGATGCAATCCTAAATTGACCGTACCTAAGAGTGAGTGCCAATTAAGGGGTTTCCTTTAGTTTGCTGGTTATTATTGGTGCTTCATCAATGGGTATGAGGCCATTTCTAGACCATTGATAACTTTACTTAAAAAAGGAGAGTTCAAATGGAGTGAAGATACTACGATCTTTTGAAAAACTCCAGATTGCCCTTACTAATTCCTTGGTGTTAAGGTCGCTCGATTTCATAAAAACCTTTGTCATAAAAAATGATGCCAATGGGATGGATTAAGAGTTGTCTTAATGCAAGACCAATACCTCATTGCATATTTGAATAAAACTGCAACATGGACTGTTTATGTACTAACAAGAGTTAATGGAATTAGTTATAGTGGCGGACAAATGGTGATATTATCTCATTGGTAGATGTTTTCTAGTGAGAATCGATCACCATAGCTTGAAATCTTTATTAGAGAAACAATATAACTCATAGTCAACACAAATGGCTATTAAACTCTTAGGATTGGACTATGAAATTCGGTTCAAAAGTATGTAGTAGCTTATTCTCTTTTAAGAGTAAAAGAGCACATACTATCACATATTAAAGCTACTATCTTACTGCATGATATACAAGAAGAATTAGAGCAATGTTAGGTGCTATTAGTGGACATGCAAATATGATCAATAGTTTATAGAAGGGACAGTAAATTGGACAATTCACAAAGGATAAGGGGTCCTGTATCAAAAGGGAAGTTGTTGTTAGGCCTTTTCAAATCCTAAAACTAAAGCTATAACAAAGTACTTGAAGGGCATTCTGTTGCTTAAGTTACTTACAGGAAATTAGGGTAGATATTTTATTAGCCTAATTTTGAGTTGGAAGTTTGACAATATGTTCGAGAATGTGGTTTTTGCCAAAAAAAAAAAAAATATGTATGAACTAGTTTCTACCCATGAGTTATTGCAATGTCTTCCTATTCCAAAAGGTTATTAGATTGACACATTTATGGACTTTATAGAAGGACCACCTAAGTCTAACAAGAGGGAAGTCATCATGGTATGAATGATCGGTTTAGCAAATGAGGGCACTTTATTGCACTCTTACACCATTACACTGCTCTATAAGTTACTCAAGCATTTTTGGATAACATATATAAATTATACAGAATGTTTGAAAGTATTACAAGTAATTGTGATCCTATCTTTACAAGTGCTATTTTAAAAGATTTTCTTAAGCTTTAAGGGGGTCAAGCTTAATTTATTAATTGTTTACCATCTACAAATGTATGGACAATATGAAGTGGCTAATAAATGCACTAAGACTTGTCTAAGGTGCATCACTAGTGAAGATCAGAAGTGATGGAGTAGTTCTTTTTGGCCTAGCCTGAATATTTGTATAACACCAATTTTCATACAAGCACTAAGTTGACTCTCTTCCAAGTATTGTAAGGTTACCCTCTTCCCATCAATTTACCTTATATCTCTAAGGATTTTTGTAACTCAACGATAGACAACATGTCAACAAAAAGAAAAAAGGACTTTAAAGATGCTTAAGTTTCATCTTAAGTGAGCTAAGAACTAAATAAAACAAATAGTAGATGGGAAGATAAGTATAGGTGTTTGTAATTGGGGATTGGATTTTAACACTCGGTAGGCAAGTGCACTTGTCAAATAATAGTATAGAGGACAAAAGAGTCTAAAGTTGTCGATCCCACGAAGATTGCACTACTCACTATCACTTGTTCTACTTGAAAAATGATAACAATTGTAATGACAAAATAGAGGATTAAATTGATTAAAAGAAATAAGGAATACTTAATAACTAACAATAAATAACCTAAACAATTAAGAACCTTAAATAATGATGTCTAAACTCTAATCACCAAGAGATTAACATGTAATAATCTTAAGGTTTCTAATGTATTTCCTATTCTTATTAACTGAAGTAATTTAATCACTAAATTAATAAGAATCGCTTCTCTATTAATTCTTAATCGTAATTATATTCTATTTGAATTACTTCTATAATAGAACAAATTAGAACAACATTAGGAGCAGGAATTCCATAAACAAAGAATAAATATTGATTTCGAAAGAAATATATAACTTATCTCCAAGTTTATAACAGATCCATTCAATTATTATATATCAAGTCTCATAATTTTAACAACTTAATCAATACGAAACCCGCAATTAAATTAATAAGAAATATTGAATTTCAGTACAATAAATATAATTGAGTATGCTACATGTTACCTCAAGATTTGCAGGTCTAGGTATCTACAAATCTAAGCTACAAACATAATAAAATTAACAAATTGCATGATAAATTGCAAAAAATCCCTAAGAAATGCTATAGAGCTCTTCTATTCTTCTTTCTAGAGTCTCTTCCCTTTTAATTCCACATGTCTAGGCTCTATTTATATGATCTTAACAAAACAACCTTTAAATGGAAAGTTTTATAAATCATGGCATGTTTAAGGTCAAGAACCATGAGCTTGGAGTTGAGGCATGAACTGCTCCTTACAATATTCTTCAAGAAATTGACTTGAATTAAATTATGAGAGAATTACGACCAATAATCACGGACATGGAGTATACTCCTAATCTTGCACTTAATGTAAAAATCTTTAAATTCAATTGGAATTGAGGACAAGGGCTTCATGACCAAGGAGAATGACCCTAGAGTTCAATCATGATCTTCTGACTCTTAATTCTTGAACAAATCCTCTATGATGCTTGCTATATTTAAGTTATTCTTCAAAATTGATGAAAGGCTCCTCAAAAATTGCATGAATTCCATTCTTTTCACCTTTTAGGTCCATCAAAGTCTTGAAATCAATAAATGACTTAATTCAATAGCAAAATCATCAAAACTATATAAAAAAAACTCAAAATGATCATAAAAATAATACAAGAAATAAGTGTAAAATTACACTCATCAAGTTGCATCAAAGCTTCAGCCCTATTAACAAGGAAGCCTTAAGGCAACAAGAGGATAGAAATTGGTTCCTAAATAATATGGCCCTTATTAGATTGTAAATCGAATAGAAGAGTAGCGTACTACTTGGCTTTGCTTAAAGGATCCACTGTTCACCCGATTCTTTACGTTTCTTAGTTGAAACATTTACCTGTAATCAAAGAAGAGGAGTTCAAGCCTATTGCAATTTTAAAATAAAAAATTGTGTAGAGAGGTTGAAGGATTGACACCATTGAGCTTGTTTACTAGCACAATCATGACTCTTTTTGATTCAACTTAGGAATTCCTTTTTGATTTGTAGATATGTTTTCCTCATTCAACCTTGTAAGTAAGGTATTTAGAGGAAGGAGGAGTTGATATGCAGAAAGAAGATGTGCTTAGGATTTCTATGTTAGGCTCTATCGAAAGAAAGATAGTACAAAGGATATGTGTTTGAAGTGTTTGAAACATGAGGATTTGAGTTGTCAAACCGTAAGCTGTTTGGTGAGGAAGTAGTGGCATGTGTTTAATGGGTTAGGAAATACTACAAGGAACTAGGTTAGGTCTGAAAAGATAAATTAATCAAGTTAAGTCCACAATAAGATGCTAAATTCATGGCAAAAATAATAATTCAACTATTTAGTATCTATTTACATTTACATTACATAATATCAAATATCAAAGAATGTTCTAGCAAAGGTAATACATATGGTGAGGAGTCATGCATGCACTCACTTAATGGAATCTTGTAACTAACTTTAAGAGACTATATGTTTCATATTCTCAAAAACATTAAAAGGGCAATAAAGAAAATACATAAATATTTCTCCCAAATTCTTGCATTTACGCTTTAAGGTTCTACATTCAGGCCCTACTTTTGGCTTTTACTTGGCGATTGCATTACTCATGCGACTAGCCAACACTCTATGAAAAATCTTTAAGATTAAGATCAACAATGAACCTATAGTGTCATCATATTCTCAATTTCGGTGCTATAGATTAATTGGTGCATTTTGCATCAACACATGTTTGATCATTTGTTTTTTTTTTTTTTTCTAGTTTACCAAAACAACTTGGAATCAATTAGATCTTACCATGTCCATGAGACTAAGTAGTGAACACCTTAAAATCTTCATCCACATTAGCCATAACACAAAAGCTAAGCCATTTAAAAGCCTCTTTAGTTTTTAATGCTATCCTTTCTTCCTTTTAACATAAACTAAAAAATGAAAATGCACATATCTTTGTTATTTGGGGTCAAATCTTACTAGATTAACTATAGGTAATCTAAAACATATATAATCTACAAGCTTAAGAATGTAGCTATACTTTATGCCTTTCTTGGTGATGGAGTTCGACTCATAGGAATAGAAGCTTTTTTGCCTCTAGTTTCTGGTGCACTCTTACATACTAAATGAGAGAGATGAATGGATACATTTTTGAATTATCACTATCATTCATGACCATGAGTACTTCATACCATAAAAATGGCTAGCTCGATAACGATTTATTGGGAGTTGCATTTTACCTCTATTAAAGCATGACAGTCTATACATTAACTATGTAATGACCAAATGCCTAGAGATTTATTCCATCAATTGATAAGGGAATGCTGCAAAGCCTAAATGCAGCATTACTTAAACATTCAATCATGTTTAGTTACCTATTAGGTTGGGTTTCTCTACATGCATATCCTCTTGAACCCACTCAATTGGTGGGTACAACTTAGATTAACATTAAGTGATAACTTTGTATTCATATCTATACTAAGTATTGGCTTGATCATAGAACTTTATGAAACTAATGCAACAAAAAAAAAAAAAAACCCTTGTGGATGACCAATTACACTTAAATATCAAAATCATACATCAATCTAAAGAGAATTTGTTATAAATTAACACCAGTAAAGAAACTCATAATTAATAAATAAGAAATGTGTCTTTAACAATCAATCTCAAAACATAATCCGATCCACTTATAAAAGGCACTGGCTAAGGCAACATCAAGAGGAAATTGCGCTCTTAAAATGGTATCCTTATAAGGATATAACAATAACAAATTTTTCATGTGTTTTGGCATTAGATACACAAAATAATGAGTTCTTAAGATAAATTTTTAGGGTTTAGTAGTCTAGGGAGTTAGAAATATGATGGTAGTATTAGATTTTCACAAAGCATAGGAAAGATAGTGGAAATGGTAGATGACCATGGTGTCACTTGGATTTTAGTCTAAAAATCCATCTAATTTTCAGTTTTAAATGGACTCATTTGGCTAATTTTAAAGTTAGTTAGACCAGTGGTAAGGTGGTTCTAATGAGGTCTATGTGGTGGTTAGATGGATAGTGGTGCTTTGTTGTTTAGAGACTTAATATGCTAGTAGAGATGGAGTAAAGAAGGGATAATGTGATGTGCAAACTCAAATCCTAAAAAGAATGAAATGTTAAAACAGGCTTCAAATTGGTAATCCAAGAGTCGAAGAATGCCCAAGCCAAAGTCTAAATGGAAGGACTTAAGTTGCTTTAGCGAAGAAAAGTGACTAAAATCTATAATTTAGTAAGTAGTAACCAAATGGTCAATTCAACCATTTGAATTGCCCCATGTCTCCAATTGTAAATAAGCTAAAAGTTTTAGTTTTACAGTTGCCATTAGAATGGTCAATTGATTTTAGTTGCAATACACTTCATTTTGTTTAATTTTAGTTTTTATAAAACATCATTCTATTTATAAGTTTTCCTTATATTAAGGTTTCTAGATATTCAATTTACACAACTCTCATATATTTTTTCTCTCTAGATCCAAGACCTATCTTGAGTATGATTTTATTCCTCTTCAATCATCATCTTCTTATCAATCATTTCATGATTGTGGAAAATCCATTATGTAGAAATCATGAGTAATATTGATTTCTCCTTAAAATTCTCGAAGGAATTTTAGTGATTATCAATAATATCAACCATCTATTCAACTACAACTAGTTTGTGTTCAACACTAGTATATACTTTGTTTTTTTTTTTTTAACTTTATGCACAAAAATACGCACATATATACAAAAAAAAAAACACAAATTTCGATTCTTGTTCAATTTGCTACATGCTTTTTTTGTGTCTGATAATTATTTTCTTGGTTTACATCATATTAATGTTACTAGAGCTATCGACATGACGCACTTCATTGGTAAGTTAAAATTTGTCCAGTTGCTTATTAGAAATTTTGATTGATTAGACTTATGTTGGACTACCATTTATTGTGTTTGTGATTCTTTAGAGTTAAGGAGTGAAGAGTATTGTATTGAAGTTGATATTGGTATAAGAGCTTACTTGTTGTGATGTCAATAATTGTAGAGTTGTTAGTTGGTAAAGTTTGTTCATTAAAATTATATGTTTATTGTTGGGATTAAGAAGACACATCAATTATTTAATGAAATACTTGAATGAAGAAATTGTCTTGTTTAACTATTGTTGGTTGGCTAAATTATAATTGAATTATAAGTGATGTTTGATTGAAATTAAAAGGCTATGTGAGTATGGTGTTATTAACTTATTAGGAGTTGGATTTTTGAGTGCTTGATAAATATGAAGAATGATAAAATTTATACAGGATAAAGCTACTAAAAATACTCGAACTTTCATATTTTTTCATTTGAGTACCTAAACTTTAAACTTATTCATTTTAGTACCACAATTTGTTAAATGAGACAGATTAGTATATCTGTTATAACAATGGTTATAAATAATACTTATTTATTTCACTTTAAAAAGTTAAAGTACCAAAATAAAATAAAAAATAAAGTTTAAGTACTAAAATAAAAATAAAATGAAAGTTGATGTACTTATATTATTATTCCAATATTTTATAATAATGGCTGTTGTAATAAAGATACCACTTTACCTCACTTAAAAGTTAAGGTACTAAAATAAACGAGTTTAAAGTTCACGTATTAAAATAAAAAAAATGAAAGTTCAAGTACTCATACTAGTTTTATCATAATTTTATACCCATGGTAGACCCTAAAGGCACCTTTGCCTTATTCACATTAGTGATGGTCCTTTTAATTTATTTCTCAACTTACGATTGACAAATAGGCTTAGGTATTATTAATTACCCATATCCATAAGAGCTAATTCATTCAAATGAGCTCATCTAAGTAATGGAACAAGTTAAGTAACCTTTTCCAATAGCAAAGCTAAAGACTCTTATATAACATTATATTTATGGATAATTGCTATGATAAGCCTTAGCAATTTACTCAGAAGGTGAAGCACAGTATGTTGGGGAATACATAAAGCTTTATTAAAGAAAGACCAATGACTTTCATACCTATAATGCTAGAGATCTCCAATTAGATTTAGAAGTCATTAGGAGTTCAACACAAAATTGTGTAGCTAAAACCAAAATAGAGAAATGGTTGCTATGAGATTTATTAAGTACATACTCAATGAAGTTAAGTGTAAAGCTACTCTTGAAGAAGAAGTTAAAAGGATTGAAGAATATGACAGGAATAAAAAACTGATTTTATGAACTCTATAGTTGAAGAAATAATTGGCAATAATGAAATCCGAAAAGAGTCCACAATTAGAAGTGCTAAGGTTGGCCTTTTGTTTGATAGCCTAATTGCTATTTTTCAGAAAATAGATTGTCTTCATGATTCAACTAAAAACAATGACCCACATAAGTCAAAAATAAAGTTTATTATATTATGCTATTTGCATTTTATCATAATTCTCCACTACTAAATATAACCTTGATGAGAATTTTGCTATGATTTAGTTATTGTCTTGCTTTTGATTATATTGCAAACCACCAAAAGATTCGAGATTTAGGCTAAATCTTCTTTAAAAAGGAAGGCATGATGTGACCTAAACCCGAACTACTCAAAGAGAATAAAATGGTGAGAGATGCTTCATATAATAGAGAATGCCCTAAGGACAAATTCAAGACAGTAAGGACTAAGATTGAAGTTTTGCAAGTGCCATCTGAATGGTCCCCAATCTTTAATTACAAACATGCTAAAAGCTACAATTCTACAAATGTCATAAAATAAATCCTAATTACAGGCCCTTTGTTTCAAGAAACATATTTATTGTAAACTTATTTTCTCTTATTTGATATGTTGAAATGAGTCTTTTAAGTGAAAAAAAAAAAATTCCTTACAAGGAAAAACTCCTTTCCACCAAAGAGAAAATCATAATCTTTTCTAAGAAGATAATTTACTTTTTTTAAAATGGATTATTATTTTTCGAATCACTCTCTTAAGCGTTTTTAATGTAGGATTATGATCTTTATTTAATTTTTATGCAATCAATTTATAATTCATATTTTAAACACAAAATGAACTTAAAAGGGTAAAAATAAACTAAAGACTCAGTTTAAGAAATTGTGAAAATCAACTAAAGAAATTATCAAGATTATATTTTATACTTTTACTTTTAAATAAAATATTTCACATTTTCTTTTATAGTAATATTCTGATATTAATTTATTAAGGTATGACTACTAATTACATAATATTCATGAGTCAAATATTGACAATGTTTTTCAATGTACAACTAAACATATGAAAAATATATCAAGAAAATGTTTTGAGAGAAAAATATCTTATATTAGTAAATGCTTTTTCTTGAAACAAATGGACCAACATTTTGTTGGATTTAATTTGATTTGATTTAATATTTATTTATTGCAAATTGTTGGTGATTGTGCTCATGTTTGAACTACCCATACTGGGAAATATCAATGACAAGCTATACAAGAAGTAGACCCCTGCCCTGTCGTGTCCTCCCTTCTCGCTGCGCATGTTGTGCAGCAGCCATACGAGGTAGAGCAGTGAGCTATTATCGAAATGCTGACTCTCTCACCTTCACTCTCTCTCCCCCAACCCCAAACCCAAACCATACCTTCAACCTTCTTCCAAACCCGCACAACGCTCCACCAAGCAACCCAACTCCACGCTTTCTCAGTCAAAACCGGCCTCATTTTCCACCACCCACCAACTCAAACAAAGCTCCTCTCTCTCTACACCCACCCTTCCATCAACGACCTCGACACCGCCCTCGCTATCCTCTTCTTAACCCCAAACCCCCCTTTACTCTCCTACAACATCCTCATCAAATCCCTAATCCAAAACCACCGTTCCCATGAATCCATCGCCCTTTTCGTCGACATGTTGTTACATGAACTTGTTCCAGACTGCTTCACTTTGCCTTGCGTTATCAAGGGATGTTCGCGTTTAAACGCGATGGAGGAAGGGGAACAGATTCATGGATTGGTGATAAAAATTGGGTTCGGATCGGATAAGTTTGTACAGAGTAGTTTAGTTAGTTTGTACGCGAAGTGTGGGGAAATCGATTATGCGCGTAAGGTGTTTGATAAAATGGGTGAGAGGGATTTGGTATTGTGGAACTCCTTGGTTGATGGGTATGCGCATTGTGGGAAGATTGAGGTTGCGAAGGAACTGTTTGATGAAATGCCTGAGAGGGATCACTACTCGTGGACGGTTTTGATTGATGGCTTTGCAAAATGCGGAAAGGTTGATGTTGCTAGGGAGATTTTTGATAAGATGGATGGGAAGAATTCGGTCTCATGGAATGCCATGATTAATGGGTATATGAAGTCTCGGAATGTCAATGCCGCAGAGGAGTTGTTTGCTATGTTGGAAATGAGGGACTTGATAACTTGGAATTCTATGATTACAGGGTATGATTTGAATGGGAAGTTCAAGGAAGCTGTGCACATGTTTTGTGTGATGTTGGAAGAAGGTTTTGTGCCTAATAATGTTACTTTAGTGAGTGCTCTTTCCACAGTTTCGGCTTTGGCTATACTTGGTCATGGGAGGTGTATTCATTCTTACCTTGTTAAGAATGGATGTGAGTTGGATGGTGTACTCGGTACATTGCTTATCGAGATGTATTCCAAGTGTGGGAGTATTGAGAGTTCTCTTACTGTTTTTCATAATATAGGGAGTAAGAAATTGGGCCATTGGAATGCAGCAATTGTTGGACTAGGAATGCATGGGATGGGTAGCAATGCCATTCAGTTATTTGGTGAAATGCTTAAAGCTGGAATAAGACCGAATGCTGTGACTTTCATAGGGGTACTAAATGCTTGCAGTCATGCTGGGCTGGTTGATCATGGTCGTCACTATTTTAAAATGATGGGAAATGAATATGGAATTGAGCCAACCATTGAGCACTATGGTTGCTTAGTGGATATGTTATGTCGGGCAGGACACCTTAGAGAAGCAAAGAAGGTAATCGAGACAATGCCCATGCAACCAAACAAGGTCATTTGGATGAGCTTGCTTAGTGGGTCAAGGATAAAGGGGAATCTATATATTGGGGAATATGCAGCAAAGAATTTGATTGATGCAGCTCCAGAGACCATTGGATGTTATGTTGTTCTTTCAAACATGTATGCAGCTGCTGGTCGGTGGGACAAAGTTTCTCAAATCAGAGAAATGATGAGGATGAAAGGGATACGAAAAGACCCAGGTTGCAGCTCAATTGAGCATAAAGGAAAGATCCATGAGTTTATAGTTGGTGATATATCACATCCTCAGTCTGTAGAAATATACACCAAGTTGAGTGAGATGAGAGAGAGATTGAAGGCTGCTGGACATAAGCCCGATACAACCCAGGTTCTTCTACACATTGAGTGGGAGGAGAAGGAAGCCGAGTTGGAAACTCATAGTGAGAGGTTAGCTATAGCTTTTGGACTTATTAACGTGGAGCCTGGTGCCCCAATTCGCATCATGAAGAATTTACGGGTATGCAACGATTGCCATGCCGTTACGATGCTTCTGTCTGCTATCTATAATCGAGAGATCATTGTAAGAGATAACAGTCGATTCCATCATTTTAAAGATGGATTTTGCTCGTGCAACAATTTTTGGTGATATCATGTCATTTTAGGTAGGTAACTATAGCGGTTGCTCAACTTTTTAGCCTTTGAGCATATATTGCGGCTTTCTTTTTTGTTTTTGTCTTCTTCTACCACTCAAAAGCGGTTTGGTACAGATTTTTTTCATGCATCTTTGCTAGTAATAATAGTTCTATAGCATGTAACATGTCAATTATAGAAGAATTTTTGTCTTCCACATTGATCGCACACTCAATTCTAGTTAATTGGTCAGTTTTGTTTGTAATGTAGGCAGGTAAGAAGAGAGCTGGCTTAGTATTTTTAATGCTCCTAGTTGCTGTTTATGCCTGTAAACAAAAATGCCAAAATTTTTCGCTTATCCATGTAATTTAAGTTAATTGATTTTTTGTAAACATCATACTGGCTGTACTCAAAGAGGAGATTGTCCAAAATTTTTCAAGTGATTTCGTGGTATCAGTGACACTGGACTAGCATTGAACTTCTTGCTTACATAATAATCTTTGCTTGTCCGTGTTAATCACCCTAGTCAGTTTTTAGGTAATTGTTCCAAATCTCTTATGATTTATGGGAGGAATATGGGTCTCTTATGATGTAGGCTGGTCGGAAGATAGTTGCCTCATAGTATGTACTGAGTCTTATTTGCTGTTTGCTACCTGTGAATAGGAATGCACACACTCTGTGGCAGCAAGGTGCTCAGTCACTATAAGGAAAGCACAGCATGCTATGTACTCATAGATTGACAGGTTGAAGTTCATCACATGCACAAATAAATATTCAATTTGTAGCAAAATGAAAGAGCCATAGTCAAACGGTATATTTCATCCCAATTGAACTCTTCTGGTAAAGTTACATCAGTTCTAAGGGAGTCCAAACCAGACAAGACTAAGGGGAGCACTAGGCTTCCAGCATCGCAAACAGATGAATGAGTTGTATCTATGATCATTTTCCCGGTACAAAGTTGGTGGCATAAGCCCATGCGTTGTTGGCAACTGGGTCGGCAACATGGTCGTAGAGGTTCTCAATTGGGCCCTTTCCTGTGACGATTGCCTGGACGAAAAATCCAAACATAGAGAACATAGCTAGACGGCCATTCTTGATTTCCTTGACCTTCAACTCAGCAAATGCATCGGGATCATCAGCCAATCCTAGTGGGTCAAAGGCTCCTCCAGGGTAAAGTGGGTCCAATCCTTCACCAAGGGGTCCTCCACCAACACGGTATCCTTCAATCAATCCCATGAGAACGACCTGGCATGCCCAGATGGCTAGAATGCTCTGAGCATGGATAAGGTTGGGGTTGCCAAGGTAGTCAAGACCTCCCTCAGAGAATATCTGAGATCCAGCCTTGAACCAGACAGCCTCGCCAAACTTGACACCATTCTTTTCCAAGATTTCGGGGAAGACACATCCAAGTGCACCAAGCATTGCCCATCTGCAGTGGATGACCTCGAGTTCACGGTTCTTGGCAAACGTCTCGGGATCTGCAGATAGTCCAGCGGTGTCCCAGCCATAGTCACCAGGGAACTCACCAGTCAAATAGGATGGTGTTTGCTCAGAGAATGGTCCCAAGTATTTTGGGCGGTCAGGTCCGTACCTGTCACAAAGCAAATGAGAATCTAATAGAGTTGTACATTTCATGAGTGGTGTTTAAGAATGCCTAAGCGGGGAGAGCTTATGAGGTGTGGTTAGAAAAATGTCAATAGCTTTAGATTGTAATATTTTTCCTATATCAATAGCTTTAGACTTGATATTTTTCATCCGATCAATGCTCGAGGCATTTGGGATACATAAAGGTATCTAAATAAAAAAGCATTTCAACTTTTCATGCAATCATTTCTTCGTAAAGTATATAATCAATGCTAAAAGCACATATAAACTTAATAAGTATTGGATATGCCTATTCCTATTCTTTCAGTTCATATGGCATAATTACCAACATATTTAATGTAAATGATAGGAAGAGATAATTTGGTTTAAAGAGGCATATTATTTTGGGCAATTAAATTGATTATCTAGCTACAGATTGGCTTAATATTGCTAAATTGGGAATTATCAAAAAATGCTCCAATGATTATTGGGAAAAAAAAAAAAAAAACTGTGGAAAACTTATCTATAGATCTAAAAGTTGGTAACTGCATAAACGATCTAGATCTGTTTATGTATATACTCATAATTTAAAATTTTCTCAACAAGAGTGAGAAAAGTATTCATCTGAAAGATACTATATGAAAGTAACGGGCAAGGAACCTCATTTCTAATGCAAAACTGTATTACTAAACTAAACAATGCATTAGCAATCACATAGACTCAAAGAATCATACCAGATGCTCTGAGGAGCACTCTTCACAGTGCGGCGCATGGTGATGCGGCCACCGCCCATGGTGCCGACCTTGCGGACGAGCTCATTGGATTGTTTAAGTGCGGTCTGGCCGGCGAATGCTGATTGTTGGATGACTGAGGTTGCCATGGTAGAATAAAACTGAAGAGAGAGTTTTCTGGTTGTAATGTGTGTTATGCAAGTGAGCTCCCAAGCGATGGAGTGAACGAGTAGACTGAGGGTGTTATATTGGAAAAACAAGGATGTTGCGGATTAGGATATCTACACATCAGCATTATCCTATTGGTCCTAACGTTAGATTTGGATTTCCCTCGTGATATTTCCTTGTAGAGAGGGATTGTTGTGTTGCCACGTGGACTGTGAAAGATCTTGTGGGGGGGTGGGACAAGTTGGAATCGGAAGAATTGCATACTAGCCACAGAAGTCTTCTCGGGTTATTTTAGTCTTTTGGAGGGCCCATAAGCATTTTGTCTCACTTAAAGAGGACAAACGGTAAATGGATGGTAAGGGAATATTTTCCTTTCGACTTGCAAGCTGCAATTTTTGAAGCATTAGTTTCCTTTTTTCTTTTTTCTTTTTTTTTAAAATCTTCTTCTGGATGAAAACTTGAGAGTATGTTGGGTTGGTATTAACCGGTGGCAATGGAAGGAAAAATTATTTTCCCCAATGGAATTGGACGAAAGTGGGGTAGAATTAATGGAAATGTTTCTTCTTTGAAATCTATTTATTTTCTCTTTAAATGCAAAATTTATGAAGACAGGACTAAAATTAACAACTTTTAAGGTAATATATATGACAATAGAAAAAACGCGTAATGAAATTGAAATTCATTAGAAATTAAATAAGGGTGAAATGTCAATTCCAAGGTTCAGTTCCACAAAAAAGTGCATTAAGGCAAGAAATGCAATGTAAATATTTTTTTTTTTTTTTTTTTTGCCTGCAAAGAGGAAGATTTACGTTATCTAACAAACGAAAATACAATAGTTTCGATAACCTAAATTTTGGTCCGCCAAGATAAGATCAAACAAGGGACTTGGTGGGTTTTCAACCGAAAACATAGACTCCAGCCCCTCTTTCCTCGAGCTTCCATCTAGTGGGAACAACCATTCAACTCTCTTTTAACCAACGAGCAAGAACTCAAGTCAAACCAGCCTTTTAACAACAAGATATCAAATAAAACATTGGAAATGAACCAGTAAACAATAGTAGGCCATATCTTCAATAGAGCAAACAGAATCTTGAACTCGAGGGGAACAACAAAGTTTAGTTTTTGTGTAGGGGTGATGGGATGAACGATCACGTGCATGGCGCTCAATGTAATGCTTCAGATGACTAGAAAAATCTTGATCTAATGATGCGTACAACCATGTGATTAGAAGAATGAACAAAAAAACATTTTTGAGATAGTTCTTCCCTGAATCTATGGTTTTATCTTTGAGAAGAAGATTCTTGTAGTACTACACCGTTCGTCTCTATCTTCTGAACTTGTCAAACGAAGAGAAGGATACGCTTATTTATATATTTGGAATTTATTCTCAACCGCCAGATAAGTCTGGACATCAAAAGAGATGAGTCTTCCATAATATCCATTGAATTGAATTGTTTGGTGATCATCCAGATGCAACCATCAATAACTAACTCCTCTTTTGAAGTTTAATATATATAAATTTTTTTTTTTTTTTTTTTTTTTTGTAACTCAAGCCCATGCTAAGCTTATGAGTGTGCAAGCTAACAAAAAAGGGGACCGGTGGAGTGGTTTGTGTTTCGAACGTAACAAGTTGAATCTCTCGGAAACATTACTTGATAAGTGGATCCGACTTCCTAGATTTACCGCTAATCCAAAAAGTCAATAAACGGCATTAATTTGAACCGATCTTGTTTCGTAAATCTCCTTTTAAGTTTAAAATGGATGACAAATTTTAAGGTAAGATAAGACCAAAGGAGGAATGACTTTTATTTTTTTATGTTTTATTTTTTTGCTTATGAATCTAGAGCGAGTGCTATGGGTATATCCATGTTCGGGAGAAAATAGGCATTCGGATTCATTTCATAAACTAAAATGATTTAGTCACCGGCTTTATGCAATTCTTGGAAGGGAATCATTTTCGTTTTTGGCAAGATATTTTCATTGACTGATAATTAAGTTTTTTTTTTTAATAACAAATATGTTCTTAAAAAAAAAAAATCCAGAAAACATTCGTTGTCAAACAAACACATTCTAAGATGCAACCAACTTTCCAACTTTTTATAGGAGGATGCAACTTCCTCTTTACTTAATGCGGGAAGAAATATGTTAAGAAGAGCATCAGTGTCGATTGTAAATTTTTAAAGAATCAATATTACAATTTATACTTTAATTTTATTATTTTTTATAATTATGTATCTAAAGTTTCAGTTTGCTTAATTATACATCCAATTGAAAAATTAATTATCATTGTCTATACTTCTGTTAACTCCAATTCATATCATTACTACAGTTTGCATGATCAGCCAATAAGATAACTATCCAAGTTTGTAGGGGGAGAGGTGGGTCGTATGACACTCTAAAGTTGACTGATAATCGATCCTAATAAAACAGTGAGTCATGACTTACTTCAAAAATATGGATAACAAAACCCACTGCTGGAGATAAATGGTTACCTATAGCTCCACGGGATTGCGGGGTCATTTTATTATTTAATGGTATTGATTGGATTAACGATATAAATTCAACTTAACAAAGTTGTAGAAGATGATAAGTAAATCTTTAGTCAAGTATATGATTAGACAAATTAAAAGTTTAAGTGTTTAATTATAAAAAGTGACAAAATTAAAATGTAAACCGTAATATCACTCTAATTTTTGAAACTTCAAGCTACAATATGGGATATAATGTAGATCTTGTACGTTTCTTCAAACCTCTTCAAAATCTATATTCATTATATTGTAGGTTTCAAGTTCCAAATCCCTCATAATTCCTCTATATGTATTCCATATAGTAAACCTACTCGGAAAATATAACATTATTTAATTGGTACACGTAATAGAAACTTAACCATATTAACCTAATTTATGACCATCATTTTGAACTAATATCAAGTCAAATTGTCGAATCAACCTTAATTCTTTAATATAAGCCGATATCGTGGTTTATGTTTCATGTCTGTTGTATTTTATTCTTGCTTTTTCATTCGTATTGAAACAAATTATATTTATGCCTGTTATAGTTTACATTTGAAAACACTCTTAACGTATAATTGCGGTTTCCCACATGAATAACTAATAATACTTCAAATTAAAATTAGTAAAGAAGATTGCGTAAATTACACATTCTATGCCTATATTTTTATCCATTTTCACATTATGTATTTCTATTTTATCTTTACAAATAAATATTAATAAGCCATAAGTGTCAACTTTTGACTAGTTCACAAATAATTATTCTAGTAAATTAATATCATTAAATATATTTAATTAAATATAATAAACTAATAAAAATTACAAAAAGGGGTGGAAGAAAAATTAAAAATAAAACACCCTTAACTACCACTCTAAGGCCAGGAAAGAGTGAACAAAGTGCAATTCACCGTTGCAGGTGAATCGTGCAATTCAATTATGTTAGTGAATGGGTAATCCCCTAAGGAAGTACCGGCATCTACCACCACTGCAAATTATAAAGCAAAAGAAAAAGAAAAAGAAAAAGAAAAAAAAAAAAAAGAAGCAGAAAAAGGAAAACATTATAAAAGCTTACTGGGTCATAAACCGACTATGACTTGCAGGTTTTTATTAGAATCTTTCACTCTCTCTCTCTCTCTCTCTCTCTCTTTTTAACTTATTGGATAATGGGCAACTTACCACCAGCCTTAAGGAGTCTCACTAATATGGGCACAACCATAGGTAGACATACGAGCATTAGTATCACACAAACCAAAGATGGGTCCGAACCACAAGATGGTCCAAAAACTAAATGGTAGTCAAGAATTAAGCAAAGGTTCCCATGCACTTACTATGGATATAACATACCAATGATAAATATGATATACCAACGTCTTATACAAGCTCAAGTTATACTTGATATGACACACAAATATAACAAAAGGTTACTTACTATTAGTCCACACTCATAATGGGCAAAATAAGAGTGAGAAGAGTAAGCAAAACACTTATCTCAAAAGGGGAGATGTTCTGAATATTGATGATACCAACGTGCGACTATTACAATAGGGACTATTTGTATGTCTAATTAGGGTAAGTCATGGGTTACTTCAAATTACAAAAAAATTCTACGCTACATTCAAAAAACAAATACAATGTAAGGGCAAAATGGTAACAGTCAGAAATGGAATATTCTAGTAAGGATGGTACGAATGTCAGAGGATGGGACATGTGTCCACCCCTCAATCTGGTGGTCCAAATGGATGATGACTTGTGGAGTTGAGCTAAATTGGTTAGGTCAACATTAGATTAGTAGCTCAACAGCTCAAGAACTTGATAGTCACATGTCTGAATTGTTGGAATTTGGGGTCTCGACTTCAATTGATCAACTGAGCATTAGGTTGGTGTAGGCTTAAACATCGAGTAGATCGGGATTGTCAATTTCTGTAGGTACCTCTTCCTTCCAAGAAATGGTGAATAAGTCGAAAGAGCTCGGGACACATATTATATCGGTTCGAAACAATCCTTATTCTTTTAAGGTTAGGTCCTTTTGGGCAACTCGACATACTATGGCAATAATTCCTCATGCTTGAGATCGTGTAATTGGCCCTTGATCCCCATCATCTCTTCCGAGCTATTTAAGATTTGGAATCAAATCTTGGTTAGCTTCAGGTAACTCATTCTTTAGGAAGTACGAGTAAAGATCAACAATGTTAAAGGAGTTGAAGACTCCATATTCCTCTAATAGTTTCATTTTGTAAGCATTTAAATTGACTTTCTTGATCACTCTGAATGGTCCATCTACTCACTAAGACAACTTACTTTTCTTGAGATTAGGGAATCAATCCTTATTAAGATGAATCCATACTAGATTGCAAGGCTGGAATTCTTTGGCTTCTCATCCTCAATCGCTTCTCTCTAGCTTGGAAGTAGCTTGCATTTGATGTTCTATGACCTTTTGGTGCATTGCTTGGTTAGCTTTTGTTCTATCAGTAGCCTATTGATCTTTAAGGTAACTGGATAAGGAGATCTAGTCAAGTGAGAGCTCGGGATTATATCCTTATGCAACCTTGAAGGGTGATTTTTCGATGATACCATGAGGTATTCTATTATAGACAAACTCAATTATTGGCAAGCATAGGTCTCGATCAACTTGGTTTCTCCAACTACAACTCATAGTAAGGTGCTCAAGGTTTAGTTGATGACCTTGGTTTGTCCGTCCGTCTTGGATGGTAAGAGGTGCTAAATAACAACTTGGTCCTTAGACACTTTTATAATATCTTCCAAAAATGGCTTAGGAATTTGGGGACTCAATCTGATACAATAGTCCTTGGCACTCCATTTATCTTCACCACTTCTTGCAAAAGGAGAAAAGAAATAGCTAAAGCGTCATTAGTTCGACTGCACGGCACAAAGTATGCTATCTTACTAAACTGATCCACGATCACCATGATAGAGTCCTTCCCTCAAAATGTCCCTAGTAACCCCAACACAAAATCCATACTCAATTCAGTTAATGGTTTGGTCAAGATAGACAGTGGTAAATAAGATCCTTATTCAGCTCGGCTCTTTACCTTTCTACAAGTAACGTACCTTTCCAATACATATTGTACGTCCCTCACCATCTTTTGCTAAAAGAATCTTGAAGTAAGCACTTCATGAGTCCTAGCCTTTCCATAATGGCCAAATAATCCTCCTCCATGTACCTCACATACTAGTAGCTCTCACATAAAATAGGTTAGAATGCACAACTTCCCCTTTCCAAACGAGTATACATCCTCTTTGTGGTAATCATCAATAGCTAGTCCTCCTCACACCTAATATAGATCGAACCGAAATGTATATCATCAACATATAAACTCTTGATGACAAAGAACCCAAAAAGCCTCGTATGGAGTTCAATCAAGAGGGAATGTTGCCATGAGAGGGCATCAGCCACCATATTATCCTTGTTGTTCTTGTACTTTACTACATAAGAAAATCCTTCCATAAATTCAATCTATTTAGCCTATCTCTTAGATAATTTCGGTTGACTCTTCAGATACCTCAATAACTCATGATCTATGTAGTTCACAAATTCCCTTAGTAATAGATAATATTACCAGACAGTCAGGGCTTTAATCAAAGAGTAGAATTGTGACACCTCATAAAATAGGCTATTGACTCAAAATTGGTTGGTTCGAAAATGATTCATAAAATTTAGGCCGATCGCATAAATTGATCGATTACCCAATGTTTATGATGAAGTTAAGAATATTAGTAAAAATAACCTTGTGAGTTTAAATTTAAGAAAATAAAATAATAAACCATTATATTAATAAAATAAACATATTTTACTCATTATTTATCGAAAACATATAAAACGAATTCTGATAATTAACTAATCATTACAAAAAAAAATATGTATACACTAAAAATCATAAAATAATATAAACAATATTTAGCAATATTTACTAGATATGAATTTACGTGTAGAGAAATATACCCATAATTACCTAAAATACCTAATTAATACTAAAATAATTAAAATAAATTAATAAAAATCTAGTTAAGCTATGTGGCAACCTGGAGAATTATAGTTAGTGGCGTAGTAACTTCCTATGACAATGTAGCAACTTTGTGAGAAAATTAGACACCTAATGTATGAACAAAAAGTAAAAAGAAACACGTAGAAACTTGGGGAAAAATCACCAATTAACAAATCACTTCCTATAAATGCAGAACAACTCCTTTAGAAGTCATTTGAAACATTTAGGAAAATAGGAAAAATAAGCAGAGAGTTTAGGAGATAGAGAAAATTAGATAAAAATTTAGAGAAAAATGATGAAATTGACACTAAATTAAGGGTCCACCACAAGAACAAGACCTAACATGAGACCACCTAGTAGGAGCCACCACGCCAAGAGCTGTTGACAACTACAGGAGTGCCGCTAGTGGCTAGAGTTTAGATCACCAATGAGTCTCAATTTTCCAACCAATTTTCGATAATTCATTAAAAATACCAAATCATTTCCAAAAATTATAAATTTTTGTTTCATAAGTAATTTTATGTGTAGAACAAAGAAATCAAACCAGTTTTTTCCAATTTGTAGTACAAATATATGTTCCTTAAGGAATGACACGTATGGCACTGATTTTCGAACAAATTTTGAAACAACCAAAAGATGTAGTTTTTATCCCAATTTCTGAATATAAGATATTCACATATTATATTTTCATGCTATGTGATCATTTTTCTAAAATTTTGAAGAAATTTTTAAGTTGAATTTTGAAGAAATTTTTATTTACACAAAAATAGCGCACTATTAAGGTATTTTGTAAAGGCAACCTAACCTTTAGTATGGTCTACACTATAATCAAAATATTAATAAATTTTAAAGATATCTAAGTGAGGACAAATGGAGTTTATTGGAGTAAAAAGTCATTTGTTTAGCTATATTAAATGTTAGAATGTAGGAAATTGCAAAATTTCTTAATTTAAGGTTAATAAATAATAAAATGTAGTTATAAGTATGATCATAAGATGAGACAAAAGTTGGAAGTAGTACTTAGGTACTGGCCTTGGCTGTAAAAGCGAAATTATATGTAGAAGTCGTAGGAATTTTGGCTAAAAGATGGAAGATGTATGGATTAGAAGCTAATTCAAAACTTGAATAAAGACAAGGTTAATAATAGTACACAAGGGAGTTGAATTGAACTTGAATTAGAGACTACATTTACCTGAGTTAGAGGTAATTTAACTTTGTAGAATAGGTCAATAAGTAGTTTAGAGAATTATGAATAAGGTATAATATGGAGCTTAATTAGAACTTGATTCAACAACTGACTCAAAGATGAAATCAAAAGCTAAATCAGAACCTTACTAAAAACGAGAATAATCACAAGAGACTTAAAACCTAAATAATCAAGTATAGTGAAACCCTAGACTTAAGATAATAATTTGAGTTACAAAATAAAACTTATATATATATATATATATATATAATAGTTTTATGACAATTAAAACGACTTTTGTATTATAGGAACTATTGGCGAAGGTATATTGTAAGTCATACCTTAAGTGAGTAAGTGGGAAGCTTAAGTAAGTTTGGGATCAATAGGTATCTATATTTCGGAATACTGTTTTATAATACTTAAAGGCTTAAGATTATATCGGGTTGTGTTTATTGAGTAGTTTGATTGTATGCATGCCTAGTGTGCGTGTTTTCGAGCTTAGTTATATGATTCTAGCTTGCTACTCTAGACAACAATTGTTTGAATTACGTGTATTGATTGATCACCTTAAATTGAACTTATCTATACGACTTGTAATCTTAACTAGACATGCATTGCAACCCATTAAAGGATGCTTAAGATTCTCTAACCAAATACTAATCCCTTCAAAAGGGATAGTGCTGAAGCATATTGATCTCTTCCTCATTCTTAGTCGAACTAAGTAACAGGAGAAAAGGTTTCAACAAGGGTAAAGGTAGTGGTTCAAAGGAAGTTGTGGAAGGAGCGATATCTCCATTGCATAATCCTATGTTTAGTTGTGAGCCATTACACGTATGCTGAAACTCCTCAACTCAAATTAGAGCAGGTATAATTTTTGCAGTCTTATAACAGACCGGACAATATCGTGCGATGGCATCTGTTTGTTGCATTACATTTAAATAACTATTTGATAATCCTAATTGTGCTTGATGTATAGTCTTAAGTCTCTATCCCAGCTTACTGAGCAATTGTTTGCTCACATCTCCTTAAATGTTATTGCAAGTGATAGCTAAAAGCAATATTATAACTACCTTGAGGCAAGTAACTATTAGATCCTGAAGAGTGAGGATATAAAACTAATTAACAATAATACTCCTAAAGTTTTGGTTCTTATCCTTAAATCTTTCAAGAACAAACTATGTATTACTTAAGAAAGATTAAGTGTTGAATCATGTAAATATTACTTAGTTATCTAAATCTTAGTATGCGTTTTTCATACTTCCACGTACAAATGACATTATTATTTTGTAAACTATTTACTTCAACTCTATGATAACGGTTGTAAGGTTAGTTTCTATTCTAAGATAGTTTACACAGCAGGACTATTTATACAGCAGGACTATTATGATTCTTCCGCTTTGAGGCATAATAAGAAATCCTCATAGGTACATAGAATAATTGAGAGTAGCTCCTCAGAGCTTCTCACTATAATAGACAATATCACATCCTAAACCAGAGAGTCGTAATAACCCTACTGTATAAACTAACCTAAGTTAGAAGCTAGCCATTTTAACCGCTAATATAGGTATGGCTTACACTAAGCATTTACCACTCTATAGCTTTGAGTCATCCAATTTAATAACCGTTTACCATCAACCTATGGTGCAACTCTTCAAAATAGCTTTTAAAAGAGATTTTGGTGGTATAAAAGCTTGAAAATAAATTAAGTTTCATGAATAATTTCAGAAAAACGACAAATTAAGAATTTATAAAAGTCCACAGGTTACAAAATATAATACAGGCAAGAATAGATGAAAACTAGAGGGTTACCTAAAAAGGACCTATTAGTTTTCCTAAAGGTTAGTAAAGTTAATAAACAAAATAGGAATCCAACCAGTTGGTCTTGAATCTCACTCCTCGGCCCCATTCTCTACACTTTTGAAACTTAAAGTAGAACTGGTGTATCTGTTGGGAAACCTGCAAAATAATTATAGAGGAATAAGTAACAACTTGCTCAGTAAGTGAAACAGAAACAATAGCGCATATATAACATCAAACATCCAAGGTTTTCAAGCAAGGTTAATTAGATGCAGTACATGATCAAGAAAATGCCATTGCATGACGTTGACCAACCAATCGTAAGATCAAAAAAATTGCACTCGCTCTAATCTGGGTTTTGAGGAGTTTAACACCGCGCACTTTACGAATTGGAACCAAACCGGAACTTATGTAATGGAGAAACACGTTACGCCTTATACTTCACTTCAAATCATGGTCCTTAACCTTGGCACAACTTTCTCTCCTATCACTTAGTTAAAGTAAGAGTAGGAAAAGGACCATTTCCGTTATCCTCATCGAAGATTTCGTATTTGGCTTGAAAATCTTAATCGTTCCCTTAGTAGGTTGTAATACATGTCCAATTAGAAGTTAGGCTAAGCTTTAGCAAAACATTATTCAAGCACATAAGTTGCATATGCATAGGCAACTAACTTACAATCACAACCAAGATATATACTAAGGCTTCTAGGTATCTATAAATAATACCTCAAAGTGTAATGAACCATTAATCCCACTTACCTAGACATGCGACTCTCAAGAGTCTTTATAGTTGATCTCGTTCGCTTTCATTGTTCTCCCTAAAATATAAAATGTAATTGCTTTAGTCTTACTAAACAAAGTAAATGAGTTTATTTTAATAATTTAAATGTGGTTGTGACTTATCTTTAACAAGTCGTGTAAACTTGTTATAAGGTTCCATCTTGCTATTGAAGTCTCTAAATAAGGTTCTGAAAACTTGCTTAACACTAAATTTTAGTCTCAGAACCTTCCGATGCAGTCTTTGAAGTTATCCCTATTATATTCCCTACTCTATCCAGCTTTCTGAACAAGCCTCTAAAGTTATTTCCTTTAAGCATTCCATACCAATCAACCTCAGATCCAATCCTAAAGCTATTCCAACCACATTTCCCTTGTCAAATACTTCCTAAATAAGCTATGATGAGGTATAGTTAAGTCTCTCTTCTCATCCAACTTTCTGATCAACTCTCTAAACTAAAGATTAGGTCCCCTCTTTACAGACCAACCCTCTGAAGATGTCTCTAAAGCAATTTCTTCTAAGTCTTCTAAACCACCCAACCTTCTAGTCAAGTCTCTGAACTTTGTACAATCACCCTTCCTTTATCAAATAACTCCTTAAATGAAGCTTTAACATATTTAGAGTTAAAGTCCTTTCATCCACCAACCTTTCGAACATGTCTCTAAAGTCATCACAACCATACTTCTTTACCAAACGTTGCCCTAACCAAGACCTTCATATTATTATATACAAGATTCTTACATGAGTTAACCTTCTAGTTTACATCTATATCAAGATTTAAGTCACTTTTTCACTAGATCAACTGTCTAAAAAACTCTCTAAACAAATTAACTTCATTAGTTTGCATAACGCAATTCACTCCAACATCATAATATAGGTTACAAACGTGATATAATATGATCATACAATAGATTCATCATACCCTCAATCACCACATTACAAAATTCTCAAATCCTCATATCTTCATCTTAATACATATAGTCCATAACTAGTGATTTATGCATATCTTCAAATCTCAATCAATCCAACCATCTCCAAACCACTCTCTATAGAGACATATACCACAATCAACCTTTAAATCTGTTGCATGTTATTTTCTACAAGGTTAATTGCACGAAATTTCCAAAAATGGCATTTTTTTCATCAATTTAGAGGCTTAAAAATTACTAAAAATTATAGAAAATATTTTTGGTCAAAAACTTTTTATATGATTCATACATGCAATATAGAGAAATTCTAAAAAAAAATTAGTTTCAAAACAACAACAATAGTGTTATTTAAAACCACTTCAAAAATTGTTCGATTTCAAGCAATTTATTAAGGAGATTATATACTCACTTGAAAATTGTATAAACTAATATTTTTCTTGAAAAGCATATATAAAAATATATTAAAATAAATTTTTCCAAAATTTTCGAACGTAATTTAGTATTTTTGAAAAATAGAAGAAAATCAGGGCTCATCGAAAGTTAGTCGTCAAGCCACTAGCGATTACCACCACCAAAATAGCAACCTTTAACATTACCATTGCTATTGGTTGGTGGTAATGGTTTGTTCCCAGGTCACATGCAAGTTCTCGCTCCACAAATTTGCTCAGTTCACCTTGCTTTTTATTAATTTTTCCCATAATTTCTCCTTTCAAATTTTCCAACTTTACAAAATTTTTCTAGATATCTAAGATCTTAAGGAAACTATAGAGAGGATTTAGGATTTTTTTCTCATGTTTGCATGGTGTAAATGAGGAATTTTCTCTCTCATCTAAGCTTAACGACTCCCTTTTTTTCATGCATGATAAGTGTCATTAGGTTTTGACACCTTGCTGACACCTATCTAACATATTCATCACACCTATATCCACCATGGTCTGATTATTTAACAACTTTTTAATGATTTTTCTTATAAATTTTTAGTTATTTATGAGTATTTTCAGTATTTTAAGCATTTACGAGCATATATTTGTATATAATAATTATATCTAAAGTATACATACTATTTTTATATATTATTTTATGTTATTTTATGATGAAAAATAATTTATCTCTAAAGTTTGGTTAATTTTTATTACCTAAATCGCACGTTTATAACAAGTAAAGTATTTGATTATATTTCTATATTTCAAACTCACAACATGTCATCGCCTAACTTCTAGGTCTCACATGTAAAGTATTATCCTAATTGATTAACTTCCACATATGCATTAAATTATTAACTCGAAATAACTACGTAAAACTACGGGCCTCACAAACAATAAGTCAACCCTCCTACACCAACATGACACCTATGTTGAATCCAAACGCATTGCATTCTACTTCAAAGACTTTATCAAAGCTCTGGAGAGCTAAGACAAAGGTAGTGGTCAACCTCTCTTTTACTTCATCAAAGCTCTCTTGTTCCTTTTCCCCCTATTTGAACTCATCATTCTTCTTTGATAGTTCAATAAGTGGTGCTAAAATGGAACTAAAGTTATTTATGAAGTGGCGGTAAAATGATGCCAATCCATGGAAATTGCAAATGTCAACTAAATAAGTTGGATAGTTGGCATTGGCCACTCGGTAATCACCTTTACCTTCTCTTTGTCAACCCATATATCTCTTCGACTTACAATAAATCCTAAGAAGATTATCTCAAGAAGACAAAAGTTACACTTCTTCAAATTAGAATATAGCTTCTCAACTTAAAGCTTGGAGAAAACAGCTCAGAGATGTTTATAGTGTCTCTTTAGGTCAGGGCTATAAACAAGAATATCATTGAAGTAAATAACAACAAATTTTCCTATCTATTCTTGGAGCACATGGTTTATTTGTCACATAAATGTGCTTGGTACGTTGACAATTTGAATGGCATCACAAGCCATTAATATAACCCATGACCAATCTTGAATGCAGCTTCTCACTTATCTCCTTCCTACATTCTAATTTGATGATAATCTTAGAAAAGATCCTCCCACCATGCAACTCATCAAGCATGTCATCAAGCCACGTTATGGGATGCTTGTACTTGATAGTGATCCGATTGATAACTTGGCTATCCACACACATTCACCACATGCCATCTTTCTTTGGCACTAATAAAGCTAGTATTGTATGGGGGATTAAGGATTCTCAAACATATCCTTTCTCCATCAGCTCATTACCCTGCCTTTAAAGCTCGGCAACTAGCTCAAGGTTTAATCGATATGCTGGTTTGTTTGGAAGTACAGCTCCTAGCTATAGGTCTATCGCATGTTCAATCCTTAAATCAGGGGTAGCCTCTTAAGTAATTCTTTAGGGAACAAATCGGTAAACTTGTCAAGGAGACAATTTACCTCGATAAGTAATTCAACATTCAAAGCCTTCAATTTGAGCAACCTCCTAACCAATAGGAAAGTCAGCATGCTTCATCTCCCTCAATAGCTCTGCACGTATCATTACTAGGGTCTCTATGTCTTAACTTGCTCAAAAGACATGGGACTTAGTCTCACCCTTCTTCCCTCATGCTCAAAAGAACAAGTATTTTTCTTGCCATCATAGATCACATGTCGATTAAACATCCATGATCTTCTAAGAAGAATATGTAAAGCACTCATAGGCAGCACATCATAGAGAACCTCATCTTGATGCTTTCCAATGCAAATCGACATTATAACTTGCTTGGTCACCTACAAGGCTTGCTTATCACTGAGCTAATGTAGTTTGTAAGGTTTAGAGTGGGGTATGGTTGGCAACTTCAATTGTTGGACTTGTTGGACTTGTTGGACTATAAATACAGAGGCAGCATTGGTGTAACTTCCACTATCAACAATAAGTGTACATAGCTTCCCTTAGACCTTACATCCAACGTGAAACAAGTTCTCACATTGTTTGCCTACTAATGTTGGACTTACACTCATCACCCATCTTAGTACCATGGTTACGGGTAAGAAATTTCACTATACATGACTTCCTCCTCCTCAGACAAGTCGGATTATCTAGATTCTTTGGGTCCTTCTTGTCAATGCTATTTATCTCAATGGTCGATACCTCTCCCTTTACTATATTTGTTATTTTACTTGGCATTAGGCAACCATGTGCCCAAATCCTTAACATTTAAAACACTTAATCTTACTTATCATTCTCCCTAAGCTTTGTCCTTTCTCAAATTTCCTTGAGATTCCCTTTTCTTCTGCTCAGGTAATTGAAACAGGTCCAACTTCACTAATTCTACTCCGTTTTGTTCTCATAGGTCTACTTAGAATAGGTCAACTTAGAGGAGCACAACCAACAAAAGCTTGGAATTAGCTCATCAAACGTCACTCTATCCTCTAGGCAGTTCAAATTGCTTCATTTAGCGTACCATTGTCCCCCGTCTCTAGTGATGGGTTACTACCTCAAGACCTATCACCCGAGCTCGACTAAGAGGCTTATAAGGACTTGTTAAGATGATTCAAGCACCTCAACTTAGCCTTGACGAGCTTTAGTATCAAGACAACAGTTTGCTAAATTCTTTAAGTGCCCAGTTCAAACATACTCTACTCCACTCAGTCCACTATCTAGATACCAACCTACGAAGTGCTAAGGCCGAAGTCCATGTACACAAAGCTTTCCTATCTTATATTGCCAAGTTACAACCTTATTCAATTACCTCGATAGCCGTCAATATAGATCAACAAGAGTAACCCAAATACTAACACAACTCGACCACAATGCCCCAAGATTGTAGAACACGAACCTACTAACAAGCTACCACCCATCCCTTACTTTTTTTAAATTTGCACTGTATTCCTTTTTATCATTTGTCATATTTTCCATTTTTGCTTCTACTAAGAATCTTCTTCTTACGTTATCATTTATGTAATTTTCCATAATTATATTGTTACCTTAAAAGACTTATTGTAAATAATCCTTTTACTATAGTTGCAATCATCTTACACAACATTTTTAATGAATACTCTTGTTCTTAAGAGACACCATTCTCTAAGTACATCCTTTTTCACACTTTTATCTAACCTTGCCGGGTAGCTTAAGAATAACGATGAGTGAAACTTAGTATCAACTTGTGTATCATTTCAAGTAAAATACTAAATTGTGTAGTGTTCCTCGATGAGTCATACCTAGAGAATAGCTCTACGAAAGTTACTATATTTGCTAACCTACTTCCTCTTTCTTCAATATCTTGAAGGATCCACTTGGTTACTATCTCCTATGGTAAGCCCTAGTGATTAACTCAACTCCTAAGCACATCATATAATCCTGGTATTAAAGCTTAAGGTTACAATCAATAGTTAAGTATTGTAGTGGCAGTTTTAGTTCTTGTACTTTGTTATACTCTATTTTCCTATTACAAAAACAGAGCAAGTTTTTGAAGTACCATATTACATACTGTTTAGTAAAGTAAGTAGGTCTTTTTTTTTTTTTTTTTTTTTTGTATTGACAAAAGCACTTATTGAGCTTTATTATGAGAATGCCAAACCCCAGTGTTTAAGGAGAGATTAATGATGCTGAAAGTGATGCTCATGATTATGGCCATATTACCCAACAAACTCTGCAAACTACTGATGAGCAATTGCAAGACCTTACTACTATTGTAGCCAACCTAGCTATATCTGTACAATAAGTAGTAAAGACTAAGCCTCAAAAACAGGTCAAGAAGATAAGTGGCTGAGCATAGAGCACCAAAAGCTATTAATGTGAACCTAATTCAAAGGTTTATGAGGAGGAGACTTGAGTCAGATGAAGTTAAAGAGTATGAGGAAGAAGAAGAACCGTATGAAAAATTCTAAGAGCATAAGCTCTGCGTTCCCAAAGAAGTTGAACATCTTAAAGTGCAAATTATGAGCTTTAATGGGTTTAGTAGTATTAATGACTACCTGGATTAGGAGGAGAAGATTGAGAAGATATTTGACTTCTACGATTACAAAGACCCAGTGCGCATTTGAGTAACTACTTTTGATTTTTCTAGGTATGCAACAATGTGGCGAAAGAAATTGCAAAATGTACATTTGTGAGCCTGAAGAGAAATCCAAACCTGGAAAGAGATGCAAAGAGTTCTGAGAAGTAGATTTATGCTAGAACATTATGAGTGAGATACCTTTCGACGTCTTCAGGAACTCAAGTAAGGTAGTAGATCTGTAGATGAGTATGTTCAAGAATTCTAGCTGCTAATAATCTACTGTGATGTTAATGACTCAAAAGCGCAGACAGTAGCTAATTTCATTTCTAAACTAAGATCCAAGATTAGTAATGTAGTAGAGGTGCAAAGGCTTGAAAATCTAGATGAGACCATCTAAATAGAGCAAAGGGTCAAGAGGTAAAGGCAAAATTAGCTCAGTTAAGCATAGAGTAGCCAATCTAGCATACCAAGCAGAACCAGTATGCCAAGCCAACCTGGATATGACCAAGCTCAATACAATTCCAAGGTGGACCGCCGAAGTTAAATGCTAAGCAAACCTAATGGTGGCAAAAAAAAATACTAAGGTTGAAGAGCCTAAGGTTAGAAAGGATCAAGGTTAGAGCTTTGGTAAGAAGACTAGAGAGATCAAGTGTTTCAAGTGCTTTGGTTTTAGACATGTAGCTAGTCAATGTCCGAACTGACGGATCATGACCATTAAAGGAGAGAAGCCTCAATTCAAAGTGAAAAGGACTAGTGAAGGAGAGGAAGAAGAGATGGATGTTAACCATCTATTCGAAGAGTTTCAGGAAGATTCTAATGCCTAGATCTGACTTGAAATGGGAGAATACTGCATTGTTATACGTCGATCTCTCAATACCCTTACCTCTAATGAGAATGAATAGAGAGAGAATCTCTTCTACACAAATTATCGAGTGAATGGCAATCTATATGCTTTGATCATTGACTAAGGGAGTTGTACCAATGTCATAGCGCAAGTATTAGTAAAGGCTTTAAAGTTGCCAACCCATCCTCACTCTAAGCTCTACAAGATTCACTGGCTTAATGAAAAGGGAGGTTTACCTATTTTTGAGCAAACTAGAGTGTCGATCACTATTGGTGACAGATATAAGGACAAGGTATTATGTGACATCCTACCCATGTTGCTTCACACATATTACTTGGTCGACCCTATCTATTTGATTTGAAAGTGCTCCACAATGGATATAGGAACACTTATATGTTCCAAAAGGATGAAAAAAAGGTTGTATTAACTCTTATGAGCCTAAGAGAAGTTCGAGAATCTCAAGTCAAGGTTTCTAAATCCTTGTAGAAGAAGTCCTTAGTAATTTCCCAAGCGCAATTTTCTAAAGATGTTAAGAAGGAGGAGTTTGTACTCTAATAGGTTAGAAGATTACTTGAGCTTAGAGAAGTCAAAACATTACCAACCAAGGTGTAGACCTTGCTTAAGGATTATGCCAACCCGTTTCTTACTAAGCTACTAAGAGGTTTACCCCCTGTCAGAATGATAGAGCATTGCATTAACCTCCAACCAAGAGCTGCTTTACTTAACCAACCAGCCTATAAGCTCAATCTTGAGCAGGTAGCTAAGCTAAAGAAAGAAGTTGACAAGTTGATCGAACGTGGATATGTTAAAGAGAGCATGAGCCCCTATACTATACTAGCTTTTTAGTGCCGAAGAAAGATAGCTCATCGAGAATGCACATTGATAGCCAAGTTATCAACAAGATCATTATCATATACCGATATCCAATTCTTTGATTGGATGATATGCTAGATGAGTTACATGGTGCACTGATATTTTCAAATGTTGATCTAAAAAGCAACCACCACCAGATTAGAATGAGACCCAGAGAAGAGTGGAAGACTACTTTCAAGACAAAAGATGGTTTATTTGAATAGTTGGTGATGTTGTTTGGACTTACAAACACACTAAGCACCTTTATGCGACTTAAGAATCATGCTTTGAGGTCTTTAATAGGAAAGTGTGTTGTGGTTTATTTCGACGACATTTTAGTATATAGTGCTAACCTTAATTTTCATGTCAAGCACTTAAGATCAATATTTATTATTCTTTAAGTTGAACGATTGTTCGGTAATTTTGGGAAGTGCATATTCTATCAAAACAAGGTTGTATTCCTCGAATATGCTATATCCGGTGGAGGTATCGGAGTTGATGATGAAAAAGTTTGAGCCATTCTCAAATGGCCAACGCTGACAAGTGCTCGAAATGAGGAGTTTTCGTAGCCTAACTTCATTTTACTAAAAATTCATTCAAAACTTTAATTCCATAGCAACCCTATTAACCAAGCTAACCGGGAAGAACTCTGAATTCAAGTGGACTAAGAAGGCCTAGAGTAGTTTTGATGAGATTAAATGTAAGTTGATTTCTGCCCTATTACTTATGCTACTGGACTTCAAGAAAGTTTTTGAATTAGAGTGTGATGCTTTAGGAATGAGGTTTGTTGTTGTCCTTATGTAAAAAGCCGACCTGTTGCATTTTTTCAATGAGAAGCTCAAAGGTGTCGCTCTAAATTACTCAACATATGAGAAGGAGTTCTATGCACTTGTCCAAGCTCTTCAGAACTGGCAACATTACTTATTACCGAAAGAGTTTATTATCTACACAAACCATAAGTCTCTCAAACACCTCTGAGACCAATAGAAACTCTCCTAACATCCTGCTAAATGGGTTAAGTTCTTGGAAACCTTTTGCTATATCATCATGTACAAGAAGGGAAGTACAAAAGCTGTAGCTAATGCCTTTTCTTGTGGGCATGTTCTTATCACATCTCTACAAGTTAGAGTACTTGGGTTTAGTTTAGTACTCTAGCTAATCAGTATGAGCATGATTCGTACTTCAGACCCTTAGTGGCCAAGTGCAATATTGAATGAGTAATGGATGGCTTCTACTTGAGTCAAGGATTTCTGATGAAGCAACGACAAATCTGTGTGCCGAGCAATTCTACTAGGGAATTACTTATACGAAAGCTCATGCTAGAAGCTTAGCTGGCCATTTTAGCAAGAAGAAAACTGTCAAGCTATTGAAAGATCACTTCTATTAGCTTGGGATGATGAAGGATAAGTGTAAAATTCTTGAACTTTGCAAGGTGTGCAAATGAGCCAAGGGAAGAAAGGAGCCATATAGAGAATATACACCTCAACCCGTACCTAAGCAACCATGGACCAATCTAAGCATGGATTTCATGCTCAGCCTACCTAAAACTCCTTAGAAACATGATTCTATTATGGTATTAGTCGATTGGTTCAACAAAATGAGCCAAAACTAATGATGCTTTATTTGTTGTTAGCTTCTTTTTGTAGGAAATTGTGCGACTGCATGGCATTCCAAGGAATATTGTCTCAAATCATGACTCAAAGTTCACGAGCTTCTTCTGGCGAACATTATGAAAGAAGTTCGGCACTAAACTTATGCTTAGAACTTCTTGTCACCCATAAATAGACAGTCAGACCAAGGTTGTGAACAGGACCGTAGGGAACATCCTTTGAGCTACTATTGAGAAGAATCTATATAATTGGGATTTATGCCTACCCATTGTCAAGTTCATTTACAATCGCTCCACCTATAGTGATAGGAATTAACCCCCTGGACTGATCACGCATAGTTGAGCTATAAGACTCCAAGGACTCACTCGGAGGATACTAGCTCTAAGCTATAGCCAAGGCGGGGATTCCTATCCTGATCTGGTCTCCTACTGACCTGACTATCAGATCCTTACTTGTGTCAAATCCGCCCATATTCAGCAGCAATGCTTTATCCTAGAAAACAACCTAAGAATAGCTAAGGTGTGCTCCCAATCCGACCATAGGCATTCGACCCTGAGTCAAGCTGATTTCTCTTTAGAAGAACTAATTAGTCCTCGGCTTATTCTAAATCAAGTCGGCCCCTGACTGCTAGCACTTTCTATTTTGCCTACTTTGTAACATAGTCCTAACTCTCATCCATTACATAACACGTATCTTCTGGCACAATCTTTCAATAAGGATTCTTCACTTTTTCGTATTGAATATTCTTTGTCTCTTTTACCCTTTTTAGTATGTTTTATGTAAAGTAATTATAGAATACCCTTTTGTCTTTTCATACATATAAAGTAACTGTAGTGGATGGGTAGATGAACCCCCACTTTCTTATACACAAACAATCAACCAATTAATACAGAATTACTCACGTTGAGCAACCTTAGTGTTTTCGTTATCATTCAACTCTCATCTATTCCCTTTAGCTATGAGTAGTGGAAAGTAACCCTTCAATTTAAACTAGTATGTCATATATACAGGATTGTAGGCTGAGTAAAATCAAGTGGTGTGTCATATCCATTCAATAGCTACCCAAACTTTGCTAACTTTTTCTCTATTTGTTTTTTGTTTGCTTCATTGTGGTGCTTCTCCATATGTCTGACCTTAGAGACGCATCAGCTTCGCTGGTATCAGAGCACGATTCGAAAAGGGAGTGTGTAAAGTTGCAGTAAAATTTTGGTTCACTTTACTTTTAGTGGCAGTTATATTCCTTCTATAGCTATTGCAGTATGTTTATGCAATAGCAAGTGTGGTTTCATTATTACTCTATTTCTCATTGTGAAAACAGAGCAAGTTTGTTTCTATTCTATTTGAGTGACTATTGAATACTAAAGTTGTCAATGAATTATTAACCTGTTCAGGAGTACTATGTCAGATTTGAGTGTTTAAGGTGTTATTGGTTGCCAGAGTAATAGTGCTCAACCTAGTCATAATGCTCAACCTAGTCATAGTCATAATGATAGTAACACTCCAAAGTCTATCAATGACAAACTTAACAGATTCACAAACCTTATTAAGAGTCTAATCATAGCGATGCAAGTTAACAGGCAACAACCCCAAGGTATGCTACCACAAAATTTACCTTAAAATATTCAAAAGAAAGGTTATGGCCAAGCTGGTCAAGCCCATCGCTCAGCTTGACCACCTCAAGTTAGAGGAGTTACTATAAACGAAGACTAGAGTTGGAAGAGATTGGGGAAGATGATGAAGAGCTGGAAGTTAAAGAGTTTGAGGAGGAAGAAGAGGAAGCTAACTATTACAAGCACAAGGAACGAAGACGCCAAGCTCCTCAAAGGTCAGACAATGTTAAGGTTCAAATCCCACCCTTTAGTGGAAATGGAGATGCCGATGAATACTTGGAGTGGGAAATAAAGGTCGAGAAGGTATTTGACTTTTACAGGTATATAGATATTGTCAAAGTCTAACTTGCTACACTGGAGTTTACTAAGTATGCCACAATGTGGTAGAAAAATTTGAATACAGCTAGAGCAAGAGATGAAAGACAAGGTTTTAGAACCTGGAATGAGATGAAAAAATTGTTGAGAGGTAAATTTGTACTCGAGACCAACCTATAAGATACGTTTGCAAAGTTATAGGGGCTTCGCCAAGGAAGCCGATCTGTTGATGACTATGTTAGAGAGTTCCAGACATTAATGATCTGAGCCAACGCAAAAGAACCAGAGGCCTGTATAGTATCAAGGTTCATTTTTTGTCTCAAGTATGAGATTTGCAACATTGTGGAAGTATAAAGATTGTATACCTTAGAAGAGGTGATAAAGATAGCGTAGAGGGTCAAAAAATAGAGGAGAAGTGCTCCGAACCAACCTGAGCCAACATTCTCCCGACCCCAGTTCTATGCCAACCAATTCAAGCAAAGCCAAGGAGACCATACAAGGCCAAGGATAGGAATGACCAATCTGATGAAACCTGAGTAAGCTTGCAGGGTTAAGCAGGTCAGCCAGGGTTAGGCCAACCCCAAAAAATATATGAGAAAGGGTAAATCTCCAGACTAAAGACCAACGAGGTAAAATACTTTAAATGCTTGGGCTTCGGACATATGGCTGCTGAGTATTCGAACCGAAGTGTCATGGTACTTTAAGGAGACGTAGTGGATAACACCAACGAGAGCAAGCTCGAGAAAGAAGAGGATGTTGGAAAACCCGAAGTCAAAGAGGAAGAGGAAACCTGTGTCTATACCAACTAGGGAGAAATGATGACCCTAAACCTAAGACGAGTCCTGACTTCTTTGCCAAACTTTTATGAAGACCAAAAGAAGAATCCGTTTCATACCAAGTGTACTATCAAAGGCCAATTGTGTACTATTATCGTGGATGGAGGAAGTTATACTAATGTCGTTGTACAGTCTTTTGTACAAAGGTTGGGTTTGTCGACCTCAAAGCATCCCTAACCATGCAAGTTGCATTAGCTTCATGATAATGGTACTTTGCACATGACTAAATAAGTAACCATACCATTCAGTGTTTGGAGTGTGTATAGGGACGAAGTAGTATGCAGTGTCGTCCCCATAAGAGTTCACATCTGCTACTTAGACAATCTTAGTTATTCGACCAACGTATTACTCATGATGGGTATAAAAACACATATGCCTTTGTCAAGAATGGAAGGAAGATTGTGTTGCAACCCTTGAACCCATTCTAAGTAGATGAAGCCCATAAGCAGCTCACCCGAGCCAGTAAGAAGAAGACCTTAGTTATGAGTCGAAGAGAGCTTCGATCTGCTAAGGAGATTGATATGCCCATGTTTTTGTTGGTTAGGAGATTATTGGAGATGAGGGATTTGGAGGATGTTCCAAAAGAAATCCGAAGCTTGCTAAATGAGTTCGTCTATCTGTTCCCTAAGGAATTGCCTAAAAGATTACCTCCAGTCCAAAGCATTGAGCACTATATTGATCTACAACCAAACGCTGCCCTGCTAAACCAACCTGCATACAAAATGAACCTAAAGCAGGCTATTGAGCTGAAAAGATAAGTGGACAAACTCATAAAGCAAGGATATGTGAGGGAGAATATGATCCCTTATGATGCACTAACTCTACTTGTTCCAAAGAAAGATGATTCATGGTACATGTACATCAATAGCCGAATAATCAACCAAATTACTATCAAGTACAGATACCCGATACCAAAGCTTGACGACATGTTAGATGAGACACGAAGATATTTTCGAAGATTAATTTACAAAGTGACTACCACTAAATTCATATAAGGCCAGGTGATGAATGGAAGACTGCCTTGAAAACTAAGCATGGACTCTACAAATGGTTGGTTATGCCATTCGGGTTTACTAATGCGCCGACCACATTCATAAGGTTAATAAACCATGTGATGTGCTCTCTAATTGGAAAATGTGTGGTTATGTATTTTGATGACATGTTGGTATACAATGCTGACCCAAACAATCATGTTCAACATCTTCACAAAGTATTTGACATTTTGCGAAATGAAAAATTATATAGAAATGTGAAGAAATGTATGTTCTACCAAAAAGAAGTGATTTTTCTAGAGTTTGTAGTGTTAAGGGAAGGAATCCAAGCAGATGAGAAAAATATTCGAGTTGTTCTCGAATGACCGATGCCGAAGAACGTCATTGAGGTCCAGAGTTTTCATGGGCTAGCTTCTTTCCATAGGCGATTTATTAAGGACTTCAGTACAATGTCCGCCCCATTAACTGAGTTGGTAAAGAAGAGTGAAGGATTCAAGTGGAATAACCAAGCTGAATAGAGCTTTAGAGAGGTCAAGTAAAAACTCAACTCGGTACCTGTCCTGCCACTACTAAATTTTGATAAGCTCTTCGAATTAGAATGTGATACATCGGGAGTTAAAATTAGTGCTATCCTGATGTAGGAGCGGCAACCTGTTGCCTACTACAACAAGAAACTTAGTGGTCCTAACCTGAACTATTCTATGTACGAGAAGGAGTTATACTCCCTTTTTTGAGCCCTCACCGTTTGCCAACACTATCTGCTACCACAAAAGTTTGTTATTTACACTGACCACAAATCATTGAAGCATCTTGGGAGTCAGAACAAACTCTCAAAGAGACAAGCCAAGCCAAGCCAAGCCAAGCCAAGTGGTTGGAATTTATGGAAGGATTCTCATACGTCATCTGACATAAGAAGGGAAGTGCAAACATAGTCGCCAACACTCTGTCACGACAGCAAACTCTACAGACCACTTTACAGACAAAATTATTGGGATTCTTACTCATTACTGAGAAGTATGCTACTAGCCTTCACTTTGGTCCCATTATTGAACAACGCCAAAAAGGGGTAGTTGTTGAATGATATTATCTTAAGGATGGCTACCTGTTCAAGGACTGCAGGTTATGTATTCTATACTGTAGGCTATGTATTCCAAACTACTCCACGTGTGAGTTATTGATTAGGGAAGCTCATAGCAAAGGATTATTTGGTCATTTTGAGGAGACCAAGATAGTTAATTTGTTGAAAGAAAACTTTTATTGGCTTGGTTTGTCTAAGGATGTCCATAAGATAGTCGAGTGTTGTGAGGTGTGCAAGTGAGCTAAGGGCAAGAGAGAACCCTATGGAGACCATATGCCCTTATTGACACCAACCTTACCTTGGGCCGACCTCAGTATAGACTTTGTCTTAAGGTTGTCCTAGACATCCAGAGAGAAAGATTCTATATTTGTTGTGGTAGATCGTTTCAACAATATAGAGCACTTTATTCCATGCCATTAGACTAACAATACTCTATATATTGCTAATTTGTTGTTACATGAGGTTATCCAACTACATGGGCTACTAAAGACTATTGTCTCAAATTAGGACACCAAATTTTTTAGCAATTTTTTGAAAACTCTTTGGAGGAGACTTAGAACTAAACTCGTATTTAGCTCTAGTAACCACCCTCAGATTAATGGCCAGATTGGAGTAGTGAACAAGACTCTAGGCAATCTGCTCAAAGCTCTCGTCGAAGAGAACTTAAGGGAATAGGATTTATGCCTACCAATTGTGGAGTTCGCATACAACCGAACTGTCCATAACACTACTGGGAAGACCCTATTCGAGGCCGTTTATGGCCTTAACCCTACTATTCCCTTGGATATGATCGATGCCTTAGTAGCTACTAAAGAAAGTCAATCTGTAGTTAACTGAACCCAAGAATTGCATAAGCTACACTAGTCTATAACTAGGAAAATCGCCAAGTTTAATCAGAGACAACGAGAAATTAGTAGCCGAAGTCACCAAACTGTTTCCTTCCACCCAGGAGACTTGGTATAGATACATCTCAGCCGAGAACGATTCCTACACTTGAGACAGAGCAAGCTATCTCCTCAAGTTGATAATCCGTTCAAGGTCTTGAAGAAAATCAACTGCAATACTTACCAAATCGAGTTGCCTGATAACTATGGTGTTTCTTCTACCTTCAATATATCTAATCTCATTCTTCACTAACCAGTAGAAGAAGACCTTGTGTACACCCTAAAGAAGTAGAAACCGCTCCAAATTTGAAGACAAATCTTTCCGACCTACAAGCAGACAATAGAAATCAATCCCCTGGACCGATCACATGTAGTTGAGCTAGAGGATTCCAACTACTCACTCAAAGGATATTAGCTCTAAGTCATAGCCGAGGCGGCAATTCCTATCCTGAGCTAATCTCCTGCTAACCTGACTATTAAATCCTTACTCGTGTTAGATCCGTCCCTATTCGGCAGCAATGGTTTATCCTAGAAGACAACCTAAGAATAGCTAAGGCGAGGTCCTAATCCGACCACAAGCATTCGACCCTAAGTCGGGCTGATTTCTCTTTAGAAAAACTAATTGGTCCCCAACCTGATCCAAATCAGGTTAGCCCCTAACTACCAACACTTTCTGTTTCGCCTACTTTGTATTATAGTCCTAACTTCCATTCACCACATGACACATGTCTTCTAGCACGATCTTTCTAAAAGGATTCTTTACTTTTTCACATTGAATATTCCTTGTCTCTTTTACCCTTTTCAGTATATTTCATGTAACCTAATTGTACAATATCATTTTGTCCTTTCATACATATAAAGTAACCCTAATGGATAAGTATATGAACCCCTACTTTCTTATACACAGACAATCAACCAATTAATACAGAATTACTCACATCGAGCAACCTTAGTGTTCTCGTTATCATACAACTCTCATATATTCCCTTTAGTAAGGAGTAGTGGCAAGTGACCTTTCAATTCAGATCGACGTGTCATATCCGGTGGATTGCAAGCCAAGTAAGATCGATTAATATGTCATATCCATCCAATAGCTGCCCGAACTTTGCTAACTTTTTCTTTGTTTGTTTGCAGTTTGCTTTGTTGTAATGCTTCTCTATGTATCAGACCCCAAAGACGCATTACACACGGTACTTTATACTACGTTAGTTTTATAGTGTATAAAATATAGGATGATTCTAAGGTATCACATGATAGGTATTAGTTCTAAAGATTTTGGAACTTATACTTATAGGATAAGATATTGGTAAGATTTTATATTATGCCTATCTTGTCCCCATTCACTCCCACTGAAAAGACCTATAGATAAGCTCTCTTATGGTTTTATTACCTATTCAATTATTAAACCAAAATTTTGTTTCCTTTACCATTACATTTAATTTGAGACATTTACCAAATCTTAGGGTTTGTGATAGAGAAAAAGCGAACCCTAATGAAGCTTAACTAAGAGAATTATATCATCACCAAAGAACACATGAGAAAGCATCAGCTCATTATCCCTAATTCTAATAGGCTTCTATGAACTCAAAGTGATTTCCTTCTCAATGAGGCTACTAAAGAATTCCAAAGTAAGAATGATCAAATAAAAAGATATGGAAGTTATCGCTACTTACAACATTGGTCCAAACCTACCATAACTTGCACTTACACTTACACTTGCGATGGGATTTGATTCCCTTTCTAAGCACAAAGAAGCGCTACTAGTAATGAATAGGAAGCTACCCTTAAATGAAACCTCCTTAGCTAGTCATAAGGCACAAATGGCATAAAAAGGAGACTAAAGCAAGAGGAAATCTCGATAATAGCATCAATATATAAGTCAAACTAGAACGAGACCTCGTTATAGAATCACTCTACGAGGTTAGAACCCTCTAAAGTGGACCATTAAGCATTACCTTAATTAAGTTCGTTGAGATACAAGAAAATAACAATGATCCACCACTGAAGAAAAGACAAGCCCCAAAGGGGATCGTTTCATGAAATATAATCCAAGTTCATCAAAGTTTTCTCTACATCTTTTTTTACCATCATTGGGCCCTTTCAACATTTCTTCCTATGAAAGCTATGTAGTTCACTCATGAGAATGAGAATATCAATAGCTTTCCATATAGGATTAAAGAAAGACTAATTATTGAATAGTGCTATTTAGCCAATGTCTCGCTCTATTTTTAATATTTTGGTTAGTGTTACATGACCCAACTAGTCTAAAGTGGTTAATGTCGTTTAATCCTCTTTTTCAACATTAAAATATTGTCTAAATATTTAGAATATCTTACGCTTTTAAGAGTCTAGAAAATTTGAAATTTAAATTGTTCTACCTGAATCTCTAAACACATTCTCTATAAAGTTAGGCTAGTGGGATGTGAGAGTCGATTCGATTGCACTAGAAACAAAGGATAATGTCAAAGGAATTACCTAAATTTTGTATAATTTTTATAACTTAAATTTTAAAGCAGTTTATTAACTTGCTAAACATTCTACCTAGTTACTTCGTTAATGGCATCATCTCTCAATCAAAAACCATTTGCCTAGATATCTTGCTAAAGATGCCTAAGAAATAAATTTAGCACATAAAACTTCAATTGTGTTATGAACCTTAAATAGAAAATTTAACAAATAAAAGTTTGATTGAGTACCAAAACAACTTAAAACTCCAAATGCCACTTCGACATTAACAAATGCACATATGAAAATGAAGGCACACACCCATTTACCAACATGCTACCATCCGTATCGTCTTTGTACAGGCTAAAATATTTTCAGTCAATCATCTCGCCTTATATACGAAAGGCAGATTCGCTGAATGAATCAATATCATTACCGCAACAGTAGACTCTCTCTAGCTACAACCAGACAAAAAATTTAGACACTGCTAAACTATTAGAGGCCTGTTCTACATATGAGCTTTGCCTAAACTTGTCCCCGACGACAAAAGGCAAGATGAAGACAGCCTGAAAATCATTTACAATTTTGCTGTACTCGTACAAAAAGGCAACATCAGGACAAATATCGTTAGCACATCATTCCATTGGTGAAGGACATTCTTCACCGGCACTGCCTTGTATACTACCCAGCATTACTGCAGTTAGCATAAGCTTGCCTGCATCTGGGTAATTCTTGTGTTGCATCAATATTGTTTCTAAGGAGCCAGAATCTTTCAAAACCAGTGGCTCTGAGTTATCTTGTCTCAGTGGAAGCACTTCTTCAAAGCCTTCTTCGAATGTCACAGCTTCAGGTCCATAACACCTACTTGAAGCCTGGAAAAGTAGTGTATCTTTCAAAACGTGCAAGGTCTCCTCATCAGTCCATCCTTCAGCTGTGGAAGCTTCATAAAGGCTTCCCCAATCATCCTGATCAGCAGCGTTTTTCCAGCACTCCTCCAAAAGGCTTTTATGAGACCTGAGAAACGAGGAACTGGTCCATGCAAATACATCAAATGCCCGCAAGGTGATGTCAGCATTGCTACTTTTGAGGCATAATTCAATCAGATCTTCAGGACGAAGGAGCTTATTCCCAATGCTCTGTTTTGTTTTATTGTCAAGGAGTTCTGTCACCTCTTCCTACAATTTTAAATAATATTTTTCAAAAAGACGTGGAAAATAATCACAGAAACAAAAGGTGTATTAGACCTTCTTCTAAACAATAGACTTATAATTCCTGTACAAGCTACAAGATCAACTCAATAAAGTTCCTGGACAATGATCTCAGAATTATCAGAACTTACACAAATAATGAGATCGATGATGCATGCATAAGATGGCATAATTTAAACTTCCATATGAATTCCCAGATGGGAGTACTGTAGCAAGCTTTGCACTATTTATCCAAAAATGTTTGCTCCAGACAAAATAGGTTTTATGGTCAATATGTATGCACAATATATTTGTTCAAATGGTAACTCTGAGAAAGACAAATGAATGCACTAAACCGACAAATAAAGCTTATTCAACACTTTGGATAGAAGGTGTTTGCATAAAGATTACTACTTGAAAGGAAAAAAGGGGGAAAAAATCATTAATCCATATAAGCAAAAAGATATACAAAGTACAGCGTGAAAAATGCACCTACACCATCTGAACTACACCATGGATAAGTTTGACATGTGAAGTGCATATCAAAACAATTCAAACAAAGAGAAATATGTAAGCTACGAAATTTTACTTCAGACCCTTTGGATTCCTACACATATCATGTTATAATCATTTCCTTCCACCACCACCACAACCCCCCACACCCACCCCCAAACTTTAGTTTGCTCAATGTTTTTTCAATTATCATACAAGAATGCTAATTAACTCTTAAGTCTTAAAGGGAAGAGGTACCAAATATTATAAAATCTGTGAACTACACTTGTAACAGGAAGTCCTGTTTCCCTTATAAAAATTTTTGGAAGACAATTTTATCTCATCCAATTCTACACAGAAACCAACTCATCTTATTTTCAATTATGGCTTGTCCAGGCCCATTCTGATACGGCCCCAAACAACCAATTACATACAACAAGGGTATCCACATTCAAAAACTGTGCTTTTCAGTTCATATTATCACTATTCACCAGAGCTTAAACAATTAATCCTTTAAGTCTTAGCCAACCAGATCCAAAAGATTAAAAAAATGTTATGAAATATTGCAAAACTCCAGAAGTTCAGAAAGACCTGTAATTTTAGAATTTTCAAATCAGCTTCAAGGCGTGCCACCTTTGTCTCCATAGCAGTTTCATCACCTGCAGATGAAGCAACAACCCAAAAAATTAAAATACAACAAATTGTGCATACACGATGGATACATAATGAGTACCCAAAGCTGCAAAAAATCCTATCATGCAGCGGCATAAATATCTTCTTTTTCAATTCTAATGGGAAAAAAGAATCAGAGAAACCTTGAAAAGTAGGAATATGTGTTCCCTCTAACAACAGTTTGAGGTTGGTTTCAGAACATTATCCACAGTGAAGCACAGAGTAAACAAAGCCTTTGATGTAACCATTCATATCTGGTTGAGTGTTACATATGGAAAGCCTATATTACAGCATAAAAATAGATATTTCACCTGCCAAAGTAGCTATCTTTGAGAGATTGAGAAAATGCTTTCTCCGTGCAAGTGTCAGATTCAAATCCCTGTGTTCCAGTTCAGTTCCCTCTTCAGCTTCCGAAACATAGCCCTGAGTTTCAGAAAGAGCTAATGCATGGAGCGTATCTGATGCAGATGAAAACTGATGAAGAAACACTTCATGGAGCCATAAGAGATTGGGATATTGCTCCACAAAAAGGGACAGCTTTTCTGGAAATTCTTCCCCCAACCTTAGTAGCCTTGAATGCTGTTTATTTTCATACAGTTGCTTGAAAACAAAGTAACCAAAGCCTCCTTTTGGTCCCATGCTCTCTTTCTGCAATATAACCATCACAACAAAGGAAAAGGCTTATGTGACAGATGCTAAGACGTACTTTTTAGATGCCATGACTGTCCTTGAAAGAAAAAAGGTGCTATCATTAAGATTGATAAAATTAAAAAATAAAAAAGAATGATGCTACAAAAGGAAAATAGCGTAATAACATCAGATACCAGCCATGACTAGGTCCAGAATCTAATTAAGATAGAACATCAACTGCAGGTAAATACCACTTCCAATATTAATGACCACCAACCACAAAGCTTATCGATCATCTAGCAGTTTCAACTCATAAGTTTGTATAAACAGTAAAGAAAGCTCATGTATGGCTGCAATCATGCATCTGCTCACAGGTATAAAGTCTTTTGGAGTTGAAATGCATCACATAGAACTAGCAGTTGGTAAGCTCATTAAATTCCAATTGATCTCTTCGAAACAAGAATGAAAAAAGAAAATGATTATAACAATCTGTGCTTAATAATGAATATGAGACGTGTTTTGGAAGTTACTTTTCTCACAGGACTGAAATAACAACTAAAACTAATGAAATTTTGTGTACAGCTGCTATCGTGCATTTGCTCACAGGTCTGTGACCTCTGGAGATCAAATGTGTAACCTAGAATTAGCATGGTAAGCTCATTAGACTATAATTGATCTCTTGAAAAGAACACACAAAAGAAAACGACTGATGTACAAAACTTATGCTTAACAATGAATAGGAGTCATGTTATGGGTTATTTTTCTCACAGGACTGAAACAACAGCCAAGACGAGTAACTGTAAATTCAATTCTTTGCAAGGTGATCAATCGAATATATCTTTTTAAAGACTAAAAAGTGAGTTACTCATAGTATGCAACACTAGACTCTAGTGGATCGCCAAAGAAAATGCACTTGTGCTCTCTTACAAATGAGAAACATGGGACTTAATCAAATTTGACTTGGGAAATTTCAACATTCCAAATGCTCATAAGGAGGCTGGAGTGGTTTGGAGACAACACCCATCAAGAGTGCTATCTCTACACACAGGATATAAGGTTCTGGAGGGAAGTGGGCCAAGTGTCCCATGGTGTAATTTGACATGGTTGATGTCAAGACATGACTTTTTTACTTAGTTGGATCACTAGACAAAGACTACAAAATGGATAAATAGAAAAAATGGGGTGTTATAAACACCAAATCTTGCTAACTATGCAATGCTGATGAAAAAACCAGAACCATCTGTTTTTTCAATGTGCTTTTGCAAAGAACTGCAGACAAGAGTTCAAAACTTGCTCAACTGGCCACCACACTCTAATGCAGCTACAAATGACCAAAAATCCTACTTGGAGACCTCAAGAATAGGTTTGCAAATTCCCTGGAGAAGAGTTGTTGCAGTGGTACTCTACCACTTATGGAAGGAAAGGAACCAGAGAAGGGTTCGGAAAAAGTTGTTATAGCTAAAAGAATTACATGGTGTACCGAGTCTATCTTTTGGAGTTGTGTTTTTAGAGTTGTTAGGCTGAGTTTTCTATTTTGTTTTCAGGTTTTGTTTTGGCCAGGTGTTTATGGCCTCAGAGCTTCTTGTTGATCTTTACCATTTACTGGAATAGCAAGGTTCACATGTATGGGGGCAAGACCCCTTTTCTATCATACTAAAGAAAAGCCAAAATATATAAATATATTGCGAAAATCACACACCAGGATCAACATCAAGGGTTAAATTCAAAATGGAGGATAGAACATTTTAGTGGTTCAAACAGCAGATCAACTTTTAAGTGGTGCAAATAGATGGTAAGTTATTAAAATGGTGAAAAAGAAAATGACTTTATGTTTAAATAGATGGTAAAATTTTCATACCAGACAATGAATGTTTTGTGTTTCTAATATACTCTATCACCAATGTTTGACAAGTTTATACAGAGGCTATAATTTCATCTTCTATTTGTACCACTTTACAAAAAGTTTACCCTCTATTTGAATCACTAAAAAATTTCGTTTTCTATTTGAATCACTCAAATATTTCATCCTCTATTTGAACCAAATATTTATGCATTGGTGCATAATTTTCCCAAAAGAGAAACTTCAGTAATTTAAAATTGACATCATGAATATAAGAATTCAAATCCATACCATTAGACTCCGAAGAAGCATAGCATCATTCAGATCACAACAAATGTTCCATAGTGTTCTATAAACCTCATGCTGTTTTGCAATAGCAAGCAAATCTGAATATAGGGTTCTAATGATTTCTTGACATTGCTCTCCACTGCCTCCATTTGGATCCTGTAAAAGATAAAGGATGATAAGATGATGGACATGCCTTTGGATCTATTATTGTAATATGTTACACACACACCCCCATCTGCATGTTTGAGTATAGCCAAACACACCCAATGGGATTAAAGCTTGAATGTTGCTGTTGTGTGCATATATATCAATAAAGAAAAACAGCATGCCACAAAAAATTATTGACCTGCTGCAAGGTGTTAACCAAATCTTTTGTTTGCATGTATAGTGAGTCAAGTAGTATATCTCTCCTGCTCCAAAACTCCTCCAAGAGTCCTTTTTCTTCTTCTCCACGCTCAACTTTTGCAGTGATGGCACCAGTGTAAGCCTCAAGCAAAACTTCAGTCAGCACCTTAAGCTTAGTATGGATCTCTAACTTTGTGGACACATCAACTCCTGCAGCATCATTTGACAGCTGAAGCAAGAGTGAAGCAATACTCCACAATCCATTACGAACAACAGACTGACAGTGCCATGGAGTCAAGCCTTCAAGGGATGGGTACCATAGATGATGCTCTTGTTTGTAGTATACAGCAGTTTGGATTACGGTGACACAAGCATTTGAAAGCTCAAAAGCTCTGTGGATCTGAACTCCAAAAGGCTGCTCGGTGCTAATAAAATAGTCTAGTTGCTTCTCTATACAATAAAATATTTCTTCTAGCTCTGAAACCTTACTATAGAATACTTCAGCATTATCCCTGTCCATCAGCAGAACAGTATTTCGACGAGCCCTCTCACCAACCAACTGAATCAGATCCCAAAGTGCACCAGAAGTTTTGATCTCTGAACTGGGATGTTGGATTCCTTCCTCATCTGCATGGCTAATCAAATTGTGGAGCTCCCTAAGTTTAATCATGCCAGCTAGCTTTTCACCATGTTCCATAATAGATAGCAGAGCACTCCCTGCCAAAAGACAGCCATACTTAGGTATCAAGGACGAAAATTAGAATAACATTCAAGCTTTATTCCCACCAGTGTACCATTGGCTACATCAATCCTGTCTCGCCATTGCACTTTATCATGGACCAAGTTCTCATTAACTCTCCTATCATTTTCTATCTCTCATCTGTTTTACAGTCATCACAGCATTTATAGTGACTTGAAAATTTTCATTTGGATATGAGACATGTAGCTCTCTATTTTGTGGAGGACAGTGAAGAAAGTCATGATGTTTGATATAGCTTGCCCTCCAGCTTTAGTAGCCATAGTTACAGGGAGAGGATTTGCTTAACATAAAAAAATTCTTTTCATTTAAAAAAGGACATAAGGTCTATTAAAGATTTTCTTTGGGAATTCAAGTTCAATCAGAGATGCTATGATGACAAACAGAGTTGATATCATCATTTAACTGCACAACTCATACAACATTTTGTTTCCTCACAACAAAGAGATCAAATGGAGAGTAAATATGACATTGTAGCCTACTGCCTGCAAATGAGTAGGACAAGGATTACAAAAAATTTGCTGTTCTGACAAGAAAGGATCATGGCACCGAATGGAATATCACAAGAAAGGAATTGTGTTAATAACGTGTATTTAAAAGAGGAAAAACAAAGACATAGTGAAAAGATAGTGAATCATACTCTGGCTAGAAGATAATTTGTCATGGCACTTGGATAAAGCAAGAAACTGGAGAAACTTCTGGTGCTTCTGTTGCTTCTCCACAAGTTGGGTGGAGACAACAGCCATAGCAACAATCTCAGCACCCCTGGTTGTTGTCCAGTGTTTAGCTAAGGTGTCAACTATGGACTTGCTCATACGCACAAAAACATTCATCTCCCCTTCCCTTAAAAAAGCATCTGCATTTTTAAGTTTCTCAAATGATTCATCAACCTGCCCAGATAACAGGAAATCGTTAAATAAATGACCAAGCAAAGCTTCTGATTCTTCATCCTGAGCAGCTCGCCGAGCAATTCCAGTCATGGCTGCTCTTTGCCTGTTGCCAGACTCCAGAGCTTCAGAACTTGCTCTTCTAGGAGCAACACTGCCAAATGTAAGATTTCTTCTCTCTTCTTGAGTTGATCCTCCATTTGAGCTACCTTTACGTGACAAACTTCGCTCTGGGGGTTCAACTCCTCCAAGGACAACAGCCTTTTGAGGTATTGCCCATATTCCTGCTTTCTCAGTCAAGACAACCCATGCCCCTTCATCATTGTCCTCTGTAGATGGAAGAACTGAAGCATCCAAAACTTTTCCAGCATCATAAGGTAAATCAAATTGATAAAGCTTAGTTGCATTTCCAGAGTAGTGAGAGACTGTAGCTGTTCCATCACCAGAAAGTATGACTGCAGATCCAGAAGGTTTTCCTCCGATCCGAAGTTTCATGGAAAATAAGAAGTCCTCTTCTTCAACTCTTGCTTTTGGAATAATTACTTGAAGGGGACACTTTTTCTCTAAAACCCGATTATGCTTGCAGCTGGACTCTTCACCTTCAGAGGAAACACTTCGCTCAGACTTATATTGCATGGTAAGAAGAGAATACCGTGTGTAGCTTGAACCACTAACCCTGTCCTTACAAAAGGTTGCAACAAGAACGGTGATTTCTTTTCCTCTATCATCCCCTTGTGCATCCAAAGGCCATATTCGCTTCTGACCAGCCAGGTCTTTTTTAATGCCCTGATCACCATCACTACCAATGATTTCATGAGACCAGAGCTTTGACACTGCAAAACCAGAAGAAAGTCCAACAGAGAAACATTGTATCTCATGATCTGTCAGCAAGAAGAACTCTCTAGCATTCTCCTTTGAAGAGGGGTAAGAGTGCCGCCAAACAAGAGACCTCGGGTATCCCCTATTCCCCACAAAATGGCCAGCACTGCTATCTGAGGAGAAAGAACTATATATATTTTTGCATATCATCTTCCGAGTTATAAATTTGAGACAGCATTGAAACTGCCAAAGCTCACCACCAGAACTGCAAGCAAGAGCAACACATTGTTTTTCTTCATTGGAGATAGGAGAAACTATCAAAGAATTAAAAGCATTTGAGCCAATGACACCACTTCCATGCCTGCTCGGTGTCATTTTTCCATCTGCTGGTGAAGCGATCACATCTGCTTCATCGGAGGAAGCAACACCACAAACCGGTTTAGATTCTTTCTCCAAGTATATGTCAGGCCAATAAAAGACCGCACGAGTTCTTCTATTGCATATGACAATCCCCACAGATGTGAAATGTTTCCCGAATTTGCTTTTCATTTGATTAGCACCTCCCCAGTTCACAAGACAGACTAACCAACTGTTGCCATGAGATAAGTTTTCCCTACTATGTCCAATTTCCATTGAGTCTGAAGGAATCCTGAGAACAATGCAGTTTTTTGAGACAGCAGGAGACAGATAGCTCCAGATAAAGACTTTATCCCCACTGATAATCCAAGAAAGGGAGCTTTCCCTATCCATTCCACCAGATAAGTAAGCATCACCTGCTGCAGGTAACATGATAGCTAGTGAGGTTATCCACCTTCAAAAAGTACCTTGCATGGCATGATATTAGCAAAGGGCTTGGTAAATAAGTGCCACATCCCATCAATGGTTTACCCAGAGGCATTTGTTAAAAGGCCAAAAATGAAACTTTTCACATTTCAAACATTGATAGTATGTCACGAAAAAGCAATCACATGAAAAGGTGAAAAGCTCTTTTATTTTCCCTGCCTCTTAACAACGACTCATTGGGCCTGCGTTATCATTTTCTTTATCAGGAAAGGTTTTAATAATAGAGGCTAATACCAACCAGAACTTCGTTTCTGAAGCAAATTTGCTTGTTCATCACGAACCACATCAGGAAACTCTCCAACAAAGACAGGTTTAGTAGGATCAGACCCAGGAACTTTCTCACTTCGATTCACAGCAGGACTTCTGAGTTAATTATGAAAATTAATATTACTGAACAAATTATGCCATCCAGAGAGAGAACAAGTCGACAAAAAAGAGGGATAGAGGAGAGACAGAGATTGAGTTTCCTAATGACATAGGAAAACAATAAATCCATTGCTTGATATCATCATCATTGAACCTTGGATTTCAATTTTCAACTCATTTCAGACTTCATAACATCTGCTCCAAATCAGTTATGCGGAATTTGGCAAATTTGCTTCAACTGAGCATTATCTACTCTTTTTTTATAAGACGCTTTCCAGTCAGAGTATTTCTTTCTGGTAATAGTTACTGATGGAAATATTTTCTTCCAATAGGAGAATTTTTCAGCTTTGACATATTGAAAATATGGAACAAAGTTCAGGGTGCATCTATTTCACAGAGAATGTTTAAGGATGTAAGTTATATACAACACATTAAATGAAGTAAAACAGTGCACTCCAGTGGGGCAAACAGCTTCCCCAGCCAGGTAGGTCTATGGGGGAGGACGGTCAAATATGTATGCCACCCTACGTCGCAGGTTACAAAATGCTACTTCGAGGACATGACTTGTGAGCTTTCATGCCCTTGCAGAGAAAGTTAACCAGTTATCCCAAGGCTCACCCTCAATTAATATAAGATGTCCATTATAAAAAGGGAAGAAAAATTTCGTTGGAGAAAGCAAAATCAATTCTAACACAGATATTTATCCACACAATCGCCACCTCTCACCACCACCTCCCCCTACTAACTGTTTCTGGTTAGCATATCCACTGTAAGGACTAGAGTACTCTAAACACTAGAAAACAGCCAAAAATATATCATTTTTCTCCCTTGAATGTATACAGGAAATCCATTCCACTCCATGTACTACACTACCAACATTTCAATGATACAAACAAATGAAGGATAAATAAGCAACTTTTTCAGCATGCAGTTGATGTAACTGCAATCCATAAATTAACTATGACACATTACAGGATAAACCCATAACAGCATCGAGTGGACCGATAATCACTTAAACACATTCAAAATTCAGCTTTCCCCTTTCTCAGTTGACACTCTTTTCTCTCTCTTACCATATTCTCCACTCGAATCTTCCTTGAAAACAAATTACAAGATAAACATGAGCAGCGTTGTAATAACAAATTCCAATTACACATATTCAAAATTCAACTCTCCCCTTCTAATTTCCCTCACCTCTCTCTCTCTCTCTCTCTCTCCCTCCTATTTTCTTTAGGACAATTACATATGCAAACGCTATCACCGCGAATAACCTAGCCTCTACTCTAATCACCACGGACTCCGAAGCTAATTGAAAAATTATATCCCAAATATTATCAAAATAATCTTTCTCAACTTAACTTACCGGAACAAAATAGCTGCTTCCTTCGCTAAAAACTAATTTTCCAAACCCTAGCAGCAATGTGCAAAAAAAAGTACATGATCCGATTCTGTGAATAGAGAGAGAATGATGAGCGCTCAGTAAGTGTACCTAGCAAGGACAGATAAGCGAGGAGCCCAAGGAGCAGGAGTTCCGGTGGAAGGACGGTCCGGTATTATTCGGTTTTCGGAGAGTGGAGTGACCGGAGATGGTGAACCGGTTCGGGTTTCGGTTTTATTGAGTAAGGTCCGATTCGGTCTCTTTCTTCCTCTTCCTGTTCCAGCTCCTGGAGAGAACATCTTTTGCTTACTATCCGAATCTCTGGATGGGGTGAACTTGTGTGATGCGTCACCGGTGACAAAGAGAGTGAGCAGGGAAATAGTTAGGGTTTAAAAAGGGTTTTGCTTTTGAAATGTTGCTTAACGGGAGAGGAAAGGACTCGGACGGAGGAGAGAGATGGGCTCCGGTTCAGTTTTGGAAATGAATGAAAATGAAGGTGGTGTTGAAGGCGGGTTTAGTTAGACCGTCGTTCAAAAATTCAGCCTCTCGAGGAAAAGCAGTCTATATCACGTTTTGGAATGCAGCAAGTAATAATATAAAAAGAAATTGATTTAATAGAATGAAATAAAATAAATAAAGAATGAAATGACAAATTTTTTTTATATTTGAAAAAATTCACGAAATTGTTCATTCCATTTCAATATATGTTTGGTTAATAGAATAGAATGGGATCTCGTTTCTCAAAGATGGAATCATATTTTTCCCTTAATATTTGAACTACCGATTCTAAAAAATTATAACTCTACCTCCAAAAAAAAATGAAATTAAACATAAAATGAGAAATAGAACTTAAAATCTTGATTTCATTCCAATCCATTAATGCATATGAAACATACCATTAAAAGAATGAAAATTTTTCTTTCTTTCGTTTATTTATACAAGGTATTCAAATATATGATTTGGTTATACAAAATTTATAGAATTGGATTACATAAAATATTTTATCCAATATTTGAGCTTAATTATTGGACAAAAAAGGGTTTTATGGACAGGACAAAATATTTAAAATTTATCCAATTTATAATATGGTATAAAGTTAATTTTATTGAACAAAAATATAAGCATTGAGGATATAAACATAATTGTATAAATATTAGACATCATTGAAGGTATAAATATTACACAATATTCAAAAATTGGAAGTTTTAAATAATATAAAAATATTATTAAATAAAAATTAGATTATATTAAGGGTATAAATGTAAAAAAATATATATAATATTTAGTCCAATACTTCATAAACCAAATAAGAAACATTATAAAAATCTTCATACAGTATTATGTAAACTCAACATGGTATAATAATATAATACTGTCCTAAATTCCTTATAATTATAGTGTCCAATTCTCTTTATACTATTCAATTTTAGTAACCAAGCGCTACTAAAAAACCAAAGATGGTAAGTTGGTTCTTACTTGTGCCCAAGCTACAAGGTCCTTAACCTAATCCAAACCTAATCTCAATTTAATCTAAGCCAAGCCATTTATCAAGCCCAGATGGCAGACCCTTAACTAATAGTTCCTTGTTCATTAAAAGGGACTAACAAGTAGCTATTTAAAAAAGAAAGAAAGAAAAAAATTAAGAAAGATTTTATTATTAAATAGGATAATAAAGAATAATGAGGAAAGGCTTTAATTTAATTTTTGAGATGACTCCTGTAAGCTTAGTACTCAACAAATAGGAATCGAGTAGGTAAATTTATGGTACTCGTGAAATTAACCCAATTAATCTAAAAACTTATGTTTAGGCTCAAGATATTAGTTGAGGAAATCTTGAAAGCACAAAATTTAAAAATATAATAAAATATCTAAAATATAGCTAAATTAGTAGAAATATACTATATCGTTAATTTATTATCGGTTACATGTAAAGTAGGTTTAAAAAATCATTGAATACTTAGAAACATATTATAGGAATAATATAATTAATATTAGATAGTAAATAATATATAAAGAATTGTATATGCATCAAGTATAATTATTATATAAATATATATACCCATAATTATTATAACAACCCGAAATTAAATATAATTCACTAAATAAATTAATAACAAAATGGGAAAAATAGTTAAAAAAAATTTAGATAACTAGAAAAACAAGTGTAAAAGGCATGGTATGGAATTTGGAATACATAGATACGGGGAATTAACATTGTGACAACTAACCATACTCTTTTACACGTGCTAATAAAGAAGAAAAAAATCAAAAGCTTTTCAAATGTATTATAAAAATCTTCTACAGCTTTTTGGAACAAAGTTTGGTTATTTCTTAGTTTAGGAAAATTTTAGAAGTAAAAAATACAGAGAGAGAGAGTGAAAAACAAAAATTAAGAAAGTTAGTTGGAGAATTTAGGGTTTTTCGAGTATCCAATGTCAAGCTCTAAAGCGGTAAAGTAGTAATAGTCCTACCGTAAAAATCATTCTAAGATAGAAATTGGTCATATAGTTACTATCTTAGATCTAATTTGCGAAAAGCGTCCATAACTAATCCACTTTGAAATAAATAATTTATAAATTAAATAAATTATTTACCTATGAAAGTATGAAAATATATGTATATTCAATAGAATTCAAGTATTACAAATAATATTTGTAAGCTTTCATTGTATTATATTTCCTAAACAATACATTACACGAAAATTGAAAATTCTAAATAAAAGCGAAAACCTTAAAACCATCTTTGTTCTTCAAATGTATTTCCTTACTCCCTAAGATCCAGCAATTATTAGTTTCAAGGTAAATATAGACTGCTTCCTAGCTAGCAGCTAGAACAACGTCTATAGAGATGTGAGCAATCATAGCTCAATAAGTTAGGATTGAAACTTAAAACTATACATTAAATACAAGTAAGGTTGTTAACCAATTTAATTAGATGTAATGTATATTCAAGCAAATACCATAGTACGATGTTGTCTAGACCATCATAAAATTAGAGAAATTTCACTTATTCTAATCTAGATTGAGGAGTTTCCATTTAATACAACAGCTCACAACCAAACCCATACTTATGCAATAGAAACACCGCTCCTCCCGCTATTACTTTCAAACTATTGCCTTAACCCTTGTCACAATTTCTTCACCCGTCACTTAGTTCAACTAAAGATGAAGAAATAACCAATTATTATATCCAGCGCTATTCCTTTCGAAGAAGTCAATATTTGGTTAGAGAATCCTAATATTCCCCTAATGGGTTGTGATGCAAATCCGAATTAGAATTATAAGTCATATATTTAGTTAAATCCGATTTAAAGTGTTCAATCATTTCAAATAATCCACACAAATACAAGCCAAAACAATAAACTAGAATCATAGCATTACTCAGAAACAAATACATACGCACAGCTATTATCTAACAAGTACGATTAAGTATAATTTTAAGCCTTCGATTATACAGTAATATATTAATTCCAATTTACCTAGACTCCTTGTTTACTCATTCGAGGTGTGACTTGCACTAACCATCACCAAAAATTCCTATAATACAAATGTTGTTTTAATTTTCCACATAATTGCTATAGATTGGTTTTTGTTCTAAAATTCTTATTCTTATCTTCAATTAAGGGTTTTATTATACTTAACTATTCAAGTTTTTAAGTCTTTTACAATGATTATTAATTTTTGAGTGAAGTTCAAATTCGGTTTCTAAATTAAGTTTTAACTCAGTTTTCGACTATAGATTTTATACATAACCCTAGGAATTTATTTCGACCTATAATGTGAGATAAATCACATTATTTTCAAGTATCATAAATATCGTATTTAACCCCAAATCAGTATTTTAGTTCCTACAATATACTTTGTATCCTAATTTATCTACCAAATTTATTCTCAATGTGAGGAAAATTTACAGTTTTCATATAATTGTCCTAAATTTAAGTTTCTGACCAAATTTAGTATGTTTTTCTATTACTAATATAATATAATATTAGTTTTTAACTTAATATTTTCTTACTCGTTAATTTCTTTTACTTACATTTATATATTATCACATAATATATATATAATATACACATTTAACATTCCCATCATCTCAAATATCATTCCTTAACATCAACTAACATCTTAAAATATTTAAATTCATCTCAAATCAAAATTTATACCTAATTACCCTAAATTGCAAAATTAACTAAAAATTTATCATTTTTACCTATTATATATTTACTACATAATACTCTAATAATTACATTTAACACCCTAAATGCTAAAAATATCATACTTAATCAAATTTCAACATCCTAAAACACATAATTATGCACTAAATCAGTAATTATCTATTTAATTACCTAATTAGCCAAGAATTACACATTTTAGCCATCATTTTAAGGCCTAAAAATCATCTAAAGATTCATTTATGAAAAAGGGCTTCATAGCATTATTTTAAATGCTCTAATTAGCCTATAGAAAAATTTTGAACTTAAAACTACACTCTTAAAGTTATTTATTTCTAATTCGAAACATGTTCGAGTTTACGGGATTTCTTAAAGATAGCATATTTCTATATATAAATTCATCAAATTAATTTTTTTTCCTAAATCTACATACTTAAAAATGTCAAAATACCAAATTTCATAATTTTTTAAATATACTTAATATTTTTACAAAATTAAACAAAATCAGACTCACTTGTTTGATTGGCTTCCAACCACCAACAGTGGCTCCATGTGTATTGGCCAAGTTAGACTGTGGTGGTGGAGTGTAGTGGCGGCGACGGTTTGGTTTTAGTTGGTCATGGGTTGTAGGTTTGGCCTAAATACCCTAATTGTACAATTTTTTTGTAAATAAACCCTAACTCTCACTCTTTTGATTCCCTCTAATTTTTCTACTCTCCCAACTGACTAAATGAGCTTCTGGAAAATTTTGGGTAGTTATAATGTGCCTAGGATTTTTTTCTCATTAAATTGACTTAACTTGGCCTTATCTTATCCTTGTTCTACTTTCTATTCGTTAAATTTTAATTGATCAATTTTGTTTCTTCTATTTCCATGCTATCATGACCAACTTCTTGACATTTTTTCATTTTTCCATATTTTTCTTTATTTTTATTTAATTATTCATGAATTTTTTTAATTAATTAACATTATTTTGGCATATTTCATGCATTTTAAGAAACTTCACATATTTCTACCTACTTATAAATATATATATGGTACAAATAAATATTCATAAATATTATTTAAGTTATTTTATGATTTTTAATATATATATAATTTATCTCTATTGATTCATTAGTTATTATAACTCGTTTTACATGTTTCTAATAAATAACGAGCTATTTACATTAAATTCAATTTGTAATAATTAATTATTTTATTATTTATTTTCCTATATTCAAACTTATTAGATCAATTTTTCTAATAATCCTAACTTCGTCATAAAATTTAGGTTAAATCAAATAATTTGCTTAATCAGTCTAAATTTTACGAATCAAACCCTAAATATTTGATTATAAGCCTTACACTCAAGGAAAATCATTAACTAAAAACGAAACCAAATGGTGGTCTAAAGGAGAGGTGGCGATAAAGTAGGCTAACACGCCCTCTCCACCCCTACGTTAGATGGAGCTTATGTTTTTTATAAGTAGCTAAATTTTTCTAATTTCATAAAAAATTAGGGAAAAATAGTAAACGATCACCAAAAATTATGAAATTCGGTTTCCCCATGTATTTTGTATGCAGAATTCAAATATTCAATTAGATTTTCAAAATTTGAATATAGATATGGGTCCTTAAGAAAAAATCATGCGTACCGAAATTTAAGTAAATAATTGAAAGACCAAATAATGTAGTTTCAACCTGCAATTTTGTAGTTGTATTCTTAAGATGTTAAATTTTGATGTTATATGGTTGGATTATAAAAATCACGTCGTCAAATTTTAGGGAAAAATTCATTTCTGTTGAAATAGTACGCTGGACGGGTGTTTTCCAAAAGAGTTTCAGTGATCCTTCGTAAAATTATAGTGTGATGTATGATTATTACCCTATAGCAGCTTGACATGAATTATTATAATTAAAGAAATGATGATTTTTAAGTAAAAAGTAGGTAATTGGTGAATTTGAAATTAAATCTCTAAGTTACTATGTAAGTGTAAATGAATATTTAGCATATTGGGAGTTAGTGTATATAATTGAAGTTTTTATTAGATATTTATTGATATCATAGAGTGTGAAAATTCTAGAAATGTAAGGTAAGTTTGTGTATAATTTAAACAGTAAGTTATGATAATGGCTGAAGAGTTAGAAATTATGTCAAAAAGAATATTAGAATATGCTTTGAGAGTGAATAACTTGATTATGCTAAAAAAAGATTTTTGGTCAGAAAGTAGTTGATACTAAAATTTTATAATTATATTAAAGTCGTAATGTCAGTCAGGAACTTCTTAAGTAAAAAACTGACTTAAAATAATAGGTCAAAACCTTAATAAAAAACTAAGTCAGAACTTTAGTTAGAACCTTAGTCAAAAACTTAGTTAGAACTTTTCTCAAGTCAACTAAAAATTAGATAAATAACTAAATAACCTACTTTATATCATAATGTAAAGCTACTTAATAATGAAAATAAGTTATTACTTCATATGTGAATTTAAAACTAAAGTTGTATATTACTTTCTAAAGATTATTAACGAAGATCACAAATGCGATATATAGGAGCACATGACATTACGTCTAGGTAAGTTGAGATCGATGCTTAATAGCATATTGAAGTATCATATCAGGATACTTAGAGGAGTAAGAGTGCTTTTTTTTGTTGTAGTTAGATTGTTTATATGTATGCTTAGGATACTGATTATTGATTAAGAGTTGAACTCCAACTACTGTTTTTTGCTTGAACATATATCATATCTTGCATGTATGAACTTGATTGCTGGTTAATAATTTGGATTAATCTTAAATCGACTAAACATCTAACTTGATATTCACGATAACCCAATAGGAGTAACAATTACACTATTAAACTAAATACCGACATATTTGTTAAGGATAATGGAAATGATCATTTTCTAACCCTTAGTCGAATTAAGTGATAGGAGATGGGGTCGCGGTAAAATTAGGATTCGTGGTTCAAATGTTATCTAAAGAAGAGGATGCTCTCCATTGTACAAACCCAGATTTAGTCTAATAGTATCGCATTGAAACTCTTTAGAATCCAAGTTAAAGTGGATGAAATTATTCTAACGCTATAACGAACCGATTAAACATTATGAGATGCTATAATATTTCTTTGTTGCATTTACATTTAATTAATGATTGAATAACCATATTTGTAATATATTCTTATAACTCCATCACTTCCTACTAAGTTAGTTGAGCTTATATCCTAATAAATTGTTTTGCAAGTGTAAAGTAATCCTAAAAGATACATTATTGCAGTTGTCCTCAAGTTAATTCTAATGGGTTGGGAAGTGAAGTTGTAAAATCTAATAAAGAGATCAAAATTCATGACATTTTTGTTTTTTTTTTTTTTCTTTTTATAGAAGATTATAAAGTTTTCCTATGAGGCTTTATAGGCTTCGCTGACTCGTTGTTTTATATATATATATATATATATATATATGTAATATGGTCCTCCTATAGAGATATGCAATTTTTTTGAAAACTAAGGAACTTTTGATGTATATAAGGTTATGTGTTAAGAACTAGTTTATCTGTAAATATAAGAAAATACATTTTGTATAATGTTACTCTACAAGTCTTATATACCACAAGTATCCATCGATTACTTCAAGGCTAGTTAAGTCGCCATTCACCCTATGTGGACTATACATATATTAGCAGCTAAGGGAGATAACTTATAGCCTATATTAGTTTATATAGTGGGATTGTTACAACTTTTTACGTTTAAGGTGTGACAGCTCCACTATTAAATGCCTGTATAGTTGTTATGCATGATCAAAACATCATAATTCCTCTTTTGTCTTTTTAAGTAAGTGATTCTCTTTTTAATTTTAAATTTTTTCAAAATTTATGTTTTTTGCTTTTTCATCTTTTGTTCTTTTATTTTTGAACTTTTATCTTTTCTTTAAAACACAATTGCTTTTTGCTACATTTAGAAAACAATTTTTATCAAGGAAAATTCTTGTTATCTCTAAAAAACCCTAATTAAGCATTCAAAACAGAAAAGAAAAAAGAAAAAACCTAATAAAACTCTAATCTATTCATTATCAATTTTTTCGAAAAATAGAATTTTCTATTAAATACTAATCTTAAGAACCTTAAATTTATCAAAAAAAGGAAAAAAATTAAAAAGGTTTTATCTTAAGAACTTCGACAAACTTATTTTTATAGGCAAACTTAAATACTATTAAGAATACATATTATCTAATCCTAATCTCAATTCAATATAGGCCAAGGCGCTAAGCCATTTATGAAATCTACACGAGGATCCAATAATCAATTACTCCTTAATTTTTACAATTAGTAAACTCTAATAAATACCCAAAAACTTTAAAAATTATATGGATCTTAGTTTTTACAAAAGCTAGCAAAAATAGAGTTTTTTTTTTTTATGAAATACTAAACTTAAGAACCTTAAATTTGCCAAAAAGCTAAAATATTTTATTTGAAGAAGGGAAAATTACATGAGAGTTCATTAATGTTTAAGGAAAAGTTCAAACAAGAAATCAATATTTCAATTTATAGTTAAAATAGAAGATCAACGTTATAATATCATTAACTCCAGTTGACGTGACTATTATCTACTACATAGAGCTGACGTAGTGCTAACTCAATAAACACATAGCACTTATATATGTGATTAAATAATAAATAAATGGAAAAAATAAAGAAAAATTGAAAAAAATATATAATAATTAAATATAATAAATTAATATAATATGTATGTAATATATATTATATGGAAAATATAATTTGTATGTTATATGTATGTAATATAATATGTATATTATATATAAAACTGTCACATCTCGAATATGTAAAGTTATAATAGCCTCATTATTTGAACTATCCACTGACCTTATAGCCATTATTATAGACCTAATTCATACCAGATATACTCAACTCTACCACTTTGAAACATCTAATTCGATATTTGCTTGATAGAAACTTATATAATAATTTTTTAAAATAACCGATAAGCAAACTTGTAGTTTAACCTTTTGGAATAGTACATTTAAAACCCACAGGTATACATTATTCAATATATAGACCAAAAGATTGAAAACTAGCGAGCCCCCTGAGAAGATTTGGGTGGTTTCATTAACAGTTAGGAAAAATCAATAATAAGAATGAAATTCAACCGAATTCTTCTTGATTCTTACTCCTCAACTTTGTTTACTAAAGTTTTGGTTTTAGTGTGATATTTATAATTCCATTATGCACATGTAAAAAGATTATAAGGAAATGAGTGACAATTTGGTCGGTAAGTGGGATAAAGATAAAAATATGCGTTCAGCACATCATAAATAGGATTTTCAATTAAATTAGTTAGATATAATGAATATATATAAGTAAATGCATCACACGGCGTTATCTGGTCCATCATAAGATTAGAGAAATTACGCTTACTTCAACCCAGATTGAAGAGTTTAACGCACATACTCACGAATGAGAACCAAACCGAAGCTTGTGTAATGGAAAACACCTTCCTCTCGTGATCACTTTCAAATAATGGCCCCAACCGTATTGTGATCCCCTCTTTTGTCACTTAATTCAACTAAAGTGAGAAAAGAATCATTTTAACTATCCTCGTTGAGAAGAGTTCGTGTTTGGTCCAATAATCCTAGCCATTACCCTTAGTGAGTTACAATACATATCAGGTCAAATGTGTAAATCCTATATAGTCAGTAATCTAAATCATAATTTAAGTTCGAGTGTTCTAGACAATACTATGAGTTGATAAGGTTAAAAACAATAAAATTTTTATAAAATTTAGAAATAAAACATAGTATCGATAATAAAAATTCTAGAAAATCGATCGAAACCTAAATCGTATATAAAAACCCTAAATCGGATGTACACAAAAATACTCGAAATCGAACCTAAACTTAACTAAAACCCTAAAACTATAACTTTAAGTTTATAAAATAAATAAATATCACTTAATAATGATATAAGTATAGTTAATTGCAGTTATCAACTAAATCGCGTAAAAATTTTAACAAAAACGTCGAAATAACTCGTAAAAATTATAACTGTAACGAATACCAATTGAATTGATAATTTTTTTATAAAATCTCAAAATTAAATTATAAATGTTATTTTTATTATTTTTATGTTTAGAAAAAAACTACATATAGTTATTTTTATTTTTCTTCCCTTTTTCTTTTTCCTTCTTCTTATTTTATTTCCTCCTCCATGTGATTTCCTAGTTGCTTTTACAATTGCCCATGTGCTCAATTTCCTCGTACAAGTGTCAACAAATTAATGGAGAAAAGACAAATAATAAAGCAAATGTCATTTCCTAATTAATACCCAATTTATGTGGATTTGTTTCTTGATTTTCTAATTTATTTACTTCATTTCTCCTGTCATGATTATTGCGCCTGTAAAGTCTGAAGGCAAACAAACTAAAAAAAGAAATACAAAGCAATATACATATACACACCAAAACCGAAGGAGAAAAAGGAACAAACCAAAGCCATTACTTAAGAAGAAGAAGCAGAAGAGAAAAAAAAAATAAAAAAATAAAAAGGATTCATCCACTTAATTGATTCAATTACTAAGGATTTTAGATAGGTTGTTTATTTATCTTGTACATGTATGTATTTTATACTATGTATATGTATATAAAGTATTTCATTTATTTATTTGTTGATATGTACATATAAGTAGGCATGAATAAGTATAATATATGTATGTATTATGTATTTGATTCTATTTTATTTTTATTTATGTATAATAAACAGTATATATATATATATGTATGTATAAATAATAATAAACATGGTATGTATTTGCTATTTTCTTTATTTAGGTATTGATATATATATGTAGGTATGCGTGAATATATATAGGAGTATATGTACATAATATTTATTTTTATTATATGATATATAAGTGTATGTATACGTTTATGATATATATACATGTATTATGTATTCTTGTATTTAGGTATATATGTCTGTTATTAGTATTTTCCTTATGTATATGTATATATGTGGATGTGATGTGGTATATGTATATATATTAGTAGTATTTTATATTATATAATACATATATATATGTATACGTGTATAATAGTAGGTATATGTATGTATATTTATACTTAGTATTTTCATTTATAAAATTTTTTTGTATATATTTGTACATATGGTGGGCTAAACCTGTTCGATATGTATGTATATATGTATATTATTAATTGTATTTTGTATTTTTTCACATATGTATATATATAATATAATTGTATATATACATATATATATAAAGTATAAATACATGTATATTATACTTGTACGTAATGTATAATTAAGGTAAAAATAATTTATTATATAAAGTATCGTATACGTATAAACGTATGTATATGAATAGTAACGTATACGTATACGTAAAAATATGAGTATATGTAAATAGTATATACAATATACTATAATATTAATTTAATAAATAAAGTAAGTTAATAAATATATATATATATATATAAGAATACTGTAAATTAGGAAAAAAGAATAATAATTAAGAAAATTTAATGAAATATAATAATAAGTTTCTACATATATATATAATTATACTGTACAATATAAGAAAATAATAGAAAATTATGAAAATTGCGCAAGTGTGACACGTGACACTTCTACATACTGCTACGTCATCACTTATATATAAATTAAGTAATTTTTGTGATTAATAATAATATTAAAATAATTAATTAATTAAAAAATAATTAAGTAGAAAAAAATTGAATTAATAATTTTAAATTCTCAATAATAAGTAAAAATAGATAATTATAGTAAAATAGGCTTAAGATAAGAAAATTACCAATTATACGATCTAAATAATTATTAAATCGTAAATATACTAAAAAAAGCTTTAATTGATATTTTATAATTTTTTAAGTCAAAATAATGAACTTTGTGATATTTTTATATCACAGTCAAAATTGCAAGTTACAATATTCAAAATAGATCTCATTACAAAAAAGTATACTTAAAAATGATCAAAATAGACTATAAGTTTATAGAGATCCAAGTTAAATCGAAAAAGTTATATGCGATTCGATAAAAAGCTTAAATCGACAATTTCTCACAAATCAATAACTGAATTAAGTAAACAGTACGAATTACGATACTAGTTTAGTTTTTAATCCCTAAACTTATTATTTTCCATATTTCTTATTATTAGGTGATCTCGACTTTGACCTTGATTTATCATCAAACTACTACAACCCTTGAATTGATCAAGGTTGAGTGAGTTTTTTTTAATAATTCCTTATTTGCTTATGTATGTAGTTAGTGAATATAAATTGTTATTAATAATTGAATATTGTATGGGGCTAGGTTATGCTTATGTATGATCTTGTTTATTGATTGTATTTACCTTAAAGCATAATAACGTATTGATTATTGTATAGTAAATTTAATAGGAATTGATTATCTATGACCTTGTTAATCATTGAATAATAAGACATAACATTATTCGACTTGAAAGAACTAAATCGAATCAGGCATAATCGTGCACTGCATAGCTAATTCCGGCCGTCACATCACACAAAGATAGCGAAAGGCCATACGAAGGTTGATTATTTATTGTTATAGATTTTGTATGATGTATACGTACGATATAATCTTACCTTAGTTTATGGGATCACTAAGTGTTGGAGGCGCCAAGCACTTAGCTAAAGGTTGAGTTTAAAAGTCTTAATTTAGGGGCGAGCGAGGGTTGCGTGAATCTATTCACAATCATACTTAGAACTCTATTTTGACAAAAACTGAAAATAAATATACCATTATATTTTGAATATGAAACGAAGAGTTTCATTATGATATAAGTTCTAGTATGATACTCGGTTTGACTATACCAAGGTTTCTCCAATCCTAACTTCGGATGGCATTCAATTTGAGTTGCATGTCGTACTTGATTAGTTGCATGTAATACTTGATTACTTGCATATATTTGTATGGCATACTAATTGTTAATGCATTTATTTTATTGAATTTAATTGATATATAACTTATTTGTTGTATGGTTAATGGAATTATCTCACTAAGCTAGTTAGTTTATACCTCTGTAGTTTACTTTCGCAAGCTAATCTACTCAAGGAGTCAGGCCATCGTATGCCCAAGATTAGTTGTACATCAATAGGTTGATATGGGATTAAGATGTGATATGAGTGCACTTATGATACTATATTTAGACTTAGAACCTTATTACGTAATATTATATGATAACAGTTTGTAATATGAATTCTTATCATCTTCTCATCTATGAATCTTTATATATATGTTTGTTATCTATATTTAAATGATTGTGATTATTATAATGCAATGATATTGTTTATAATCACTTAACTCTAGGTTGTTAGTTGTAATACTAGCCTTGTATATCACATAAAGGGTTGTTGATTGAGAGAGAAATTAATCTACAGTCTTTTATACGGTATATGGCAACTGCTACAATTAGCTCTCTTAAGTCGTGACAAAATGTTAAGTCGAGTTTGCATTAGTTCATTTTTAGGATAATGAACTAAGCTCAAACACTTCGAGTATAATAATATTCATAGAATAATCATAATATGGTGCTTAGTTCCTACCATAGTAAATCGAATCTTAAACACAAATGTTATACAATCACAAACAACTAGTTTAAACGTTGAACAATCACAAACAACTAACTACAATTATAAACAAATATATACCAAAATCTTTAGATATTCTAAATTAATAGTCCAAAATGCTATTAAGTATTGATTCCACTTACCTAACTTCCTAGCCAATTATTCCCAAAAGCTTTTAGCAAGGTTATGGATCTAGCTTATTTAATACAAAATAGAGTAGAAATTAAAATACAGTATTTAAATGAGACTTACTTAATATATTAGACTTGCTTGCCTTTGATTTACACAATGTAGTTATAAATACTTATTATGTAATATCATTGTAATTTAACTTTACATTTAAAATTTATATAATATCGGTTTATAGTATTATTTAAGAAGTTTTTATCATTTAAAAGAACTTTTAATTTAGATACATGTACTTTTTAGTAAAACTTATATATACTCATTTTATGAAAGTAATGATATTGATTTGTAAAAATATAAAGTTTAATTTTTAATGGATCTAATAAATGATTATTATTAGAAATTTACTCATTTTGAGAATTGGTGCTAATATTATATAAATCCTATAGCTAATAATATTCTAAATTTAAAATTTGAAAAGAATAAATTTATGAAATTATATGAATAAAGTACTCCATTTAGGAAAATAATTGATTACAAATATATCTTCTATAACACTATTACATATCAATTATAAGTTAATTATAAGACAATACTTATAACTATAAAAATGAAGTTACTTAAAAATATTGAACACCGAGAAAATTAAATCTTCCAATCATCTTTTCTTCTTTTCTCTTCTTCTTCTTCTTTTTTTCTTTTCTTTTCTTTTTTTTTTTTCTATCCCTCTACCACTCTCAATCTCTCTCGCCCTTGCCTTCTCTCTCTCTCTCTTCCTCTCTTCCTTTCTCTCTCTCTCTTTACTTTTATAATTACGGCATCTTATCTCTCTCTTCATATGGCGTAAAGCCACTTTTAAATGAAAAGCTTCTCTATCTAACTCTGGTTAAGGCGGTTGAAATATTATATTATATACATTTTTTATTTTTCTTTTGTTGGTTCAATTTTACGTGACATTTCAAATATAATTTTATCATGATTTATTATTTATAAAGTTTCATAATGTACTTAAAAAATAATAGAACATTATATCATACACCTAATCTAAATTTTCAATTTCTAAACTAATTAAAATTTAACCGAATAAACTTTATGTTATAATTTATATTGGTTACATTTTAACTTAGTTTTAAAATCCGACTTTACAAGACTATTTCTTATAACTTTTTGAAGATTCATATTACCATTTGATCTTATTTGGAACTAATTTTTTAGTTGTCTTACGATCTAAAATAAGGCCTTAAATATACTTTTTTTAAAATACATGATATATATATATATATATATAGAGGTTCCATTAATTATTTAAGACTTAATCATATATATTTTATACATAATTTTACTTATTAATATTAATTATTAATATCACATAGTTGATTCTAAAGGATTTATCATAAATTATATGTAAAACTATGAAATTCTATATTATAGCGATTTGACCCGATAAAATTAATAGTTTTAAGAAAATTGCATATAAATGAGCTTAATTTGAAATATTAAAGTTATACAATTACTTCTTTTAATTTTTATTACCTAATAAAGAAGGTTCAATTTAATTCCAAAAACATTATTATAAATCATAATTTTTAAAATGTGTCCCAAGCACTCAACTTTTAAATTAATTCATTATTAATTTATATAATTACATATCCAAATTTAGGTGATTTCGATAATCCAACACCTATATGTGGTTTTATTAATTTATGGGTATGTGTTTTATTATGGTAAATGAATGTAAATTACTTTTACATATTATTTTATATTATTAGTAAAGCTAATATAGACTGTTTTATACTTTTAACCTAACTTATAAGTACATATTTTTCTATAAAAGATATAAACTATTAAAAAGCTAGTAGATCGAGGTTGTAGGATATTACATTAACATATATTATAGGGGAAATTGTAAAAAAACCCTAAAAAATTTTGACTTTGGGGCAGATTGCCCCTCTAAACTTTCAAAGTGAGTGTTAAAATCAAAGTGTAAGGGTTATGAGGGTTATTATGTCAATTTATTAAAGTTTAAGGAGTCAAAAATCTCACTTAAAAAGTTTAGAGGGACAATTCGTACCAATGTCAAAGTTTATAAGGGTTTTTGCAATTTCCCATATATTATATACATATACATAATATAATATAAAATAAAAAGTTAGAAAATAAAAAAAATTAAGAAAAAGAAAAATCATAAAAAAAAAAAAAGAGTTGCTTCAGGCACCCTAAGGTCGGGGGTGGTTGGATTAGCCACCAAATAAATAGGTAGGTTGCGACTCACTAAGTAGCTGTGGGTAACCTCCCACGATCAGCGGATAGTTGCATAACCTTCTTAAGCATAGACGATCACCTACTGCTATTGTTAAAAAAAAATTAATAATGATAAGGGTAAAAAACCCATCAAGTTGTAATTGGGTCATGTAACCTGATTGGTTTTTCACCCTTTCTTCTTCTTGTTTTTTTTTTTTTTTTAACATTCTCTTAAGTATTCTTTGTCTTTTAGCTTATAAGGCTTCTAATTTCTTGTTTGATTCATAATAGAATGTAAAAACACTTCTAAATCTTGCTTTCTTGTTATTAGATCTAATTACTAGTACTAATATTGCGTTTCTTTTCTTTGTATTATGTGAAGTACAATTTCAAAAGGAGAAAGAATATGAAGAAAGACAGGATTCAAGTTCCAGTAACTCCTATGAGACTAAGCTTGTTGGCAATAGAAAGATAACTTTATGCTATACATATTATTCCTTATTTATATCTATTATAAAGATAGTTGTGATTATTGTTAGTTACTTCAACTGTACAACTAGCAACTCTAGTTTATTGTAGTTTTTACTATAAAATTTTTCTCTACTGTAAGGACTTATATAACTCTTGTATACTTTCATTGTATACTTTAAATCATAACTCCTTCACATTTGGCTTATCAAATGTAATCATTGAGCCTTATGGGCCACTTTTTAATTCTTTTAGGCTTTGCTTGTCCCTTTGTATCCTTTTTTATCTATAACAAGTTGCCCCCTTGTTGGAAAAAAGGACCTTATCCCCAAGGTCAAACTATGAGTGGTCTTGTTGAAATTCTTGTAAGTTTAACCATTAGCTATCTTATTAGGTGATGAGTCTTACTGCACTATGTACTTACAAGCTTTGTTTGAAAATAATTCTAATAAGCAAAATAGCTATAAGATAGACCATAAGGTTGTTGTTAAAAGAATGAAGTGGCAACGATGCTACCTCAAAATCAAACCCTTATGCCTTTTTTAATTTTGAAATGTGAAAAACTGGATGAATTTTAGATCTTGTAGGCAACTCCAGTCGATATGCTACTTATCCCACCCTAGCCAACACCTTAAAAGGACTAAAATACCTTCTTGATAACTTAGCAGGTGTTCTATTAGCTAAGTAGTCTACCTGTATGGTTAAAGCTTAACATATACCATATCATCTATTTACAACTCCTTAGCCACTTTTCTTTTATCTACTAATTCCTTCATTCTCTATTGAGAATGTTGTAAATTGGTCTTAAGTAATCTGATTATCTCATCTCTTGTCTTTAATTTAGAATCTACTACTTCCTCTTGAGACCAATTTCGAACATAGTTCAAAATCTTGAGTGGTTCTCTTCCCTATAAAGCCTCAAGTGGTGTTATTTGAGTGCTTGTATGGTAGGAAGTATTGAAATAAAATTTTGTTCAAGATAGAAACTTAGACCATTTGTGGGGGCAATCCATGATAAATGACCTAAGATGATGCTCTAAGCATCTATTGATAACTTTTAATTCACCATCCGTTTGTAGATGGTAAACATAACTCATCTTCAATTTTGTTCCACTCAATTGAAACAACTTTTGCCAAAAGTTGCTAATAAATATCCTATCTCTATCGGAAACGATAGATCTAGGAATGCCTTATAATTCCACTTCCATCTCCAGAATAACACCATTTAGTTAACCTATCCACTATTACTAGGATGACTAAATGCCCATGAAAATTTGGCAAGCCTGTAATAAAATCCATAGATACATCTTCTAATACCTTTTTTTTGGTATTAGAAGTGGTTGTAATGACCCTGTTGGTGATGTTGTCGTATAATTGATTTGCTGAAAAGTGTGACATTAATGCACCTATTGCTCTGCTTCCTTTATTATCCCTACCTAGCAAAAAGATGTACTCAATTTCTTAAAAGTCTTTAACAACCCTCCATAACCAACAATAAGAGTACAATGAAACTCCATAATCAGAGTGTGAGTAATATGAGTTGGTGTTGGAATATAGATCATCTCCCCTAAATATAATAGCCCTTCCTTATAGATTAAAGGCAACTGTAAAGGTTAACCATCTTTGCACTTGTCACGCAACTCCTTCCACTTCAAATTTGTTTCAAATTCCTTCTTGATAAGAGTAACAAAATCAAAAGAAGGAACATAAGTGGCATGAAAATGCGACTCCTTCCACTTGTCTAGATAAAGCATCAACAACTTTATTAGTTACTCTTGGCTTGTATTGTACTTCATAATCAAAGCCAAGCAATTTTACTAAATATTGTTATTGTTTTAGCATTTGTATAGTCCATGACATGATTTTCTTAAGCCTTTTTCGGTTTGTACGAATGATGAAATACCTTCAACAAATATTATCTCCATTTTTTTATTACCTCCACTATTGTCACTAACTCCCTCACATAGGTACTTGCCTTTTATAATTTAGTGCGAATTTTTTTACTGTAAAAAGCAATAGGATGGGATTCCTAGTGTAAAACAGCCTCAATTCCCAAACATGATGCATTAATTTCAACTAAAAAAGTTTTTGAAAAATCTGATAAACCTAAAATAGGTGTTGAAATTAATGCTTCTTTTAATGGCTCAAATGATGATGCAGCTCCTTGATTCCTCTTAAAAGAGTCTTTTTTAAGTAAATTTGTTAGGAGACAAGCAATAGAAACATAATTTTTCATAAAATGCCTATAATATCTTATTAATAATAGGAATCCTCACAATTGCTTGATATTAACTGGCTGTAGCTGTTGTTTGATAACTTGAATCTTTTGTAGATCTAGGATCACACCCCTAGCCAACATTATATGGCTGAGATGCTCGATATTATCTTAGCCAAAAGAACATTGGCCTTCTTTAAATAAAACATATGCTTCCTTAGACATTTCAAGGCCAATTCCAAATGCTTATAATATTCTTACATGCTTCAACTATACACTAAAATATCATCAAAAAGGACAATTATGAACTTAAGTAGATATGGCTTGAAAATAGATTTTATAATTGCTTGAAAGGTTGATGGGGCATTTAATAATCCAAAGGGCATGATAACAAATTTGTAATGGCCCTCATGCGTCCTAAAAGCAGTTTTGTAGATGTCTTGAGGAAACATGCGAATTTGGTGACATCTTACTCTCGAGTTCACCTTTGAAATTACTCTAGCCCCTCCTAACTCATCTAATAGCACATCAATTGTTGGAATGGCAAATTTAGCTTAAATGGTCGCTTAATTCAATGCTTTGTAGTCTATACAAAATATCCATGAACTTTTCTTTTTCTTATTAAGTAAAACTAGAGAAGAGAAAGGATTAGTGCTAGGTCTTATAACTTGTGATATAAGCATCTCCATGATCGATTTTTTTATCTCATTTTTCTGGAAATAGGGATATCTATAAGGCCTTACATTTACTACCATATTTTTTGTTACGCCCCGAAGTCGCGAAGTTGCAACAGTCCCGCCGTGTAAACCATTCTATGATAGAAACTGGCCTCACAGTTCCTACCATAGAGATAATCTACACAAGGCGTCGACGACCATTCGCTTTGAAGTAAACAGTTCGATTAATGATTATACTACAAATATGATAAGTAACTCAAATTACTATTAAACGTAGATAATCATATAAATAAGTCCACAGAGCTTCCCAGGAAGATTTACATAATAACTACAGTTTATTAATTTACAGAATAACTAACAGTCTTCATCCTTTAACTACAAGGTCAGTCTGGTTACACATTAAGCTAAATAACTTGATCCTCACACCCTGGCTTCAAAAAAACTAACCTCTGGATAATTGTAGGGCGGCATGGTACTTGAAGAGATTACAAATCAGAACCTGCAAAAGGATCTATAAGGGTATAAGCAACTACAGCTCAGTAAGTTGAATTGGAGACTCATGAATGCATACAAGCATAAATAGGGTTATCAAACAATTATTTTCATGCAATGCAACAATCAAGTGTCATCGCACAACGTAGTCCGGTCCGTTGTGAAATCAGAGAAACTTCACCCGCTCCGATCCGAGTTAAGGAGTTCCATGTTATGCAGCAGCTCACAACCAAACCCAGGCTTGTGCAATGGAGACCTCGCTCCTCCCGCGACTACCTTCGAACCATTGACTTCACCCCCGCCGCGACCTCCTCTTCTGTCACTTAGTTCGACTGAGGATGAAGAAGGGACCATTTTGCAATCCTGCGCTATCCCTCTCGAAGGGGTCGGTATTTGGTTGGAGAGTCCTATGATCCCCTAACGGGTTGCAATGCATGACGTTTTCGGTTATTATGGTCGACTAAGATTAAATTCCGGTTAAGATTTTCAAACAAGTTCATACCAATTAAATCAGTCACAAAATCACTCACAGCACAAATTCCAGCACGAATTCAGATACATCAAACACATGCGCAAGCTACTTACAATCACAAGCATATACAAGCCTAAGTCTCCGAGCACTACAAAACTAGTACTCTATTACAATAAGTAATAACCCAACTTACTTGAATTTGCTCGATCGCTCGATCCTCAAATTGCGAGCTGATTTGTTTCTAGGTGTCCTATAATGCAAAGAGGTCCTTTTAGTACTTATTTTTATGGATTCTTATTCTAATTTATAATGTAACTCATTTTCCTCATATATACCTACAACGTATTAATAATTCGTTGTATTTTATTTCGGGGTTCGGCTCCTAAACTAGACTCTAGTTTTAATTCCTAAGTCGTAATTAGGCTCGAATCCCAATGTAACATTAATCACCTTATGCTCGGGTATTCAAATATCCTATTGGGTCGTAATTTTGGTATTCTAACTATTCGGTACACACTAACCCTAATTGGGATATCGGATTTATTCCCAATGTGTAAAAATCTTACATTTTAAGATATTTACTTAAAATTAAATATTAATTCCGATTTATTATTTTTCTGATTTCAATTATAATATTATCTAAATAACTTTATTTTTAAAATTTTGTAATTTATATTTTCACATATTCCTAATTTCTCATATTCTTTACCTAATTTCCCTAATTACCCATAATTAGTACCTAAAAGCTAGGATTAGGGTTCTACTGCAGAGATTAACTTCCTTAATCATCTAATCAAGATCCAAATCAGTAATTAACATCCTAATTACCTAATTAATCCCAAATCACCCAATTTTACCATCATTTTAGGGCTAAAAATTAACTTAAAATTTTCGAAAATTAATTTAAAAAAAAGGGCTTCATAGCACTGTTCTAAATCATATGAGAATCCTACAGAAAAATTTTGAGCCCCAAATTACATCCCTAAGCCTATTTAATTTCCGGTTTAATCATGCTCGGTTTTGATCAATTTCTTAAGAACCCTATATTTCCAGACATAATTAAACTAAATCAATATTTTTCCCTAAATCTACATACAATAAAACCTCAAAATAACAAGTTTCATAATTTTCTGGGCAAAATAACTAATTTTACAAAATTATACAAAAATCGGGATGAGTAGATGACTAACCGGTTCAAGGATTTCTGGCCGTCCAAACCCGGTCCAAGGCTGTCGGCCGGTCCAGACGCTGGTCCTAGGGTAGGGTGGTGGTAGTGGTTCAGTCTCAGGTGGTGGTGGTGGGTGGTGGTTCTAGTTCACCTTGTTAATCTGCACAGTTTTCTTTTTTTTTTTTTATTTTCTGGAATTTCTCTCGATTTTTCTTGTGTTTCGATTTTTCTCAGATTACAAACTGTCCAAATGTCTTCTGTGAATTTTTTCCTTATTTATAGACAAACATAGTAATTAATGTGCATTAATTTGATGTGATTTTGCCCATTTCCTTGATTTTAGGCTTTTAGTTTGGCAAATTTTTATTGGCTAATTTTTTTTCTTTTTAGTCATGACCTGATCTAGTTGTAGACCTCTCCTTCTGATTTTTTTATAATTATTTTGTATTTTTCTTTAATTATTTACTTAATTTTCGGCCTATTTTAGCAATTACGCGTATTTTTATCTACACGTAAATACATGTAGGGTATACGTGAACATTCCTAAATATTATTTTGGTCATTCTAAAATTTTTAGTATACATATAATCTATCTCTACTAATTTATTAGTTATTATATTACACTTTTTGCCTTTTCGGTAATTAGCAGTTATTATGCTTAAAATTTGAAAATTTTATAGTCTCCTATTTTACTACTCACTTTCTTAAATTTAAGTTTACAGGGTCATTTTTACTGGTATTTTGTTAAATAGTTTATAATTTGGGTTTGATCGAATCCTTTAGCCGATCGTCCTAAACCTTGAGTTTTAGGTTCAAACCTATGGTTACTTGGCTTGGCTTTAGGGTTTACATTTTTGTCTTTCAAATGTATGTGATATTGAACATCATGAAGTACCCAATGATGAGAGAGTTACGAATACATCCGAGAATTTGCCCAATGGGGATACCATTTCCTTGTTGCTGTGCCACTTATGGTCGAATCCTCCATTTAAGCCAATAATCCAAAACAACATGTTACATTGTCATGTACAATCAACTTTTGTAATTTGGCACCCTGAATTTCCTTGATAACCATGTTTACATTACCTAACAACTCCACTGCTTTATCTCCAAATGTAAATGACATGGTTAATTTCAAATAATCCATCACAATCAACCTTAGCATCTTTAACCATTGAATGCCTAATACTAAGCTTCTTATATTGATAAAACATAAAAATCTACTAAATATATGATTCATTGCATCTTAATAGCAATATTTTGACAACACCCTTTACAAATGAGTTTATCACCACTTCATGTCATTACTAGGAACTGAGATACAGTTACAATTGGTAAATTTAATTACTTTACCACATGCTCTTGAAGGAAATTATGAGTGTTACTTGAGTCAACTAATATTGACACACTTTGGCCATTAATGTTACCTTGCAATTTAAATGTTTTTGGTGCAGTCAGACTTGACAAAGCATGCTAACTTATCTTTACTTGATCCAAACCCCCTTCTTTTGTATCATTTTGTTCTTCATCTTGCTGCATATCTTTTTGCATAAAATTATCAACCAAATCTTCTTTAAAATCCTTAGGCTCTATCATCAATAGGAATTTTGCCTTACAAACATGACCTTTGTGCCATATTTCTTCACAATTATAGTAAAGGCCCTTTTCCCTCCTTAATATTAACTCTACAGGTGACGTTTTCTTAATTGGTAACATCTTTTTATTAGAATTTGCTGTAGAACTGATTGATTTATTGGAACTAGAGGTAGAAGAAATAAGTGATTGGTTAGTTTTAGTGATAAAAGAAGGTTGAAGGATAGGAATTAATTGTGAAGGTCTTTAGTTATAGGAAAAAAAATGATGGTCTTAAAAAAGAATGTTGCATTTGAAATGCATTTAATTTTGCTTCATGTAATTTGGACAAACTCATTACTTCTACTGAGGTTTGAGGTCTTGCAAATAGCACTTTTGCTTGTAGTATTGGTTGAAGACCAAATACATAACAATTTTTAAAAAACTTGTTTGATAGGCAAAAAATGTAGGGATTCAAATTCTGAGTGATATTCTTTCTTGAACAGGTACGTCATGAAAATAAAAAAATTAACCAGTCTTGAATAACCATGATGTAACATCCTTTCCCTTAAACTTTGGCAACTCTTGTTTAATATTTCTTATGTAAACTTAGAACTCCTCAGCATTTGTATTGGAAAATGATGAATTCTAAGTAACTTATGCTAGAAAAGTTTGATTTTCCACATTTTTGTAAGATTGCATCGTTTTCTTCATATTTTCATTCGTTTATGCCATTAACACATGTATAACTCCTTGACCATTCTCTAAATTCTGAATTCTATCCTCCAATTTATCCAATCGTACGTCATTTCTTTGAATATCCTTTTGTAAAGTTATAAAACTTCTTATGTTATTACCCATGGCACTATCTTGCTTGAAAGCTCCATGAAATCACCAAATTAGTAAGCCTTCTCGTTATCTTAGCCCAATCCCTCAATTTTAAACTCTTAATCAAACAAATATTTGGGTCTTCATCTCTCTAAACCATTATGTCACCAAAAGGTACGCCTCTTCTTTTCTTTAACACTTTCTCGAATATTCTTTGTCCTCTAGATTATAAGGTATCTAATTTGTTGTTTGATTTGTAATAGAATGTAAAAACACTTCCAAATCTTGCTTGTTACAAGATGTAGCTACTAGTATAATATTGTGTTTGTTTTCTCTATATATTGTGAGGTACAATTGTGAAAGGAGAAAAGAATACGAAGAAGGACTAGATTTGAGTTCCAACAACTCTTACCAGACAAAGCTCGTTGGTAATAGAAAGATAACTCTATACTATACATATTGTTTCTTATTTATATCCATTACATAGATAGTAGTGATTATTGTTAATTACTCTAATTGTACAACTAGCAACTTTAGTTTGCTGTAAAATTTTTTTCTACTGTAAGAACTTGTATCACGCTTGTGAACTTTCACTTATTTGTACTTCAAGCTACAACTCTTTTATGTATGGCTCACAAAATGTAATTATTGAACTTTCTGGGTCACTTTCTAATTCTTTTAGGCTTTGCTTGTTCCTCAATATGCTTGTAATTCATGACAATGTCCCTTTTACTTAAAAGTAGCCTCAATACTTAGAAGATAATAATGGTTAATTTAATCAAATCATTTTGTTCTTTTTCTTAAAGTTTGAATTGTCATTATAACAACTGTATGCATGATTAACTTAAAATTTATCATCTAATATATCAATTAATTAAACAATTAAATAACAAACACGATAAAGACCAAAAATGGTCACAAAAAAAGAAAGAACCCGATGCCAATACGTGCATTGAGGGGCGATCTATAGCAACCTTATAGTGGTTACTAGTGCCGCCCATCTTTCATCACCCTTTAGTAGCATGCTTGTGCTCTTCAATTTCGATATTGTGGATTGGTGGTAGGAGAGAGAGACCTAAATTTCAATTTGAAATTAATTACAATTTTTATTTTTTTTCGGAGCAATTGATAGATATTTTAGTTATTTAAGTATTGGGAATCGTCCTATAAAGCTCAAAAGCGCTTGAATTTGTTCAAAAACTCAAGAAATCTTGCGGGAGAAATGGGTTCATGCATTGCATTTTTAAGAAAGAAAATTTTGATAATTTACAAAACGTGTTTTCGTTTCTAGTTTCCGTGTTAATCGATGTTAGAATGGATCCCATTCATTAATCTTCTTTGCTTAAGTATGCAATCTCAAAAACTTATTAGAGGACGAAATCAATGCCTTCAATAAAATTTACCATAAATAATATGGGGAGAAATGTAGGTTGGATGTTGGTATATAAAAATAGGTGTATTTTACATTAATTTATTCATAAATAGGAAAGTGAGACACATTCTTGTGCCCTTCTTTTCTACGTGTCGATCCATAATTGTGTGTATTAGTGAATCAACGGAGGATTCTCATCCTTCCAATATTGTCTTGCAAACATGATATGAAATTCCAAATATTTGCATCATAGGGGGTAAGCAAGTGAATTACTCATGAATTATTTGACTTTAACTTAATATTTTCTCAATACGAACTCGAGAATAATAGAGTTGGGTTCGAGTTCGAATCAAATTTCAATAACTTCCTTTTCTAAAGTTAAGCTCGTTTAGGAGGAAAATAATTTAACCAATGTGAATGCTTAAAATGTAAAATAAAAGCTCATCGAAATGGTGAATCTTATGTCCCCTTCTACCCAGATTTTTTTTCTCCCTCTCATCTTGCTTTGCTGTTGTGCTCATTTGTTCATTAACAAATGTTGTTGTTTTAAACCTAGCTTAATTTGAGTGAAAAAAAAAAGAAAAAAGGGAAAGAAAAGAATCCATTAATTTGATGACATCTTGGAGAAATATTCCAATAGCGTCCGATTTTTACAGTCTTGTAATTTGGGTCCAACTTTTGGGCCTAGTGGAATTTTGGTTCCAATTTTTGGGCGTAGTGGAAGAACCACATAGACTATAGCCTTTATAAAGACAGACTTGCAAGTTGAGCCCATTGAAAAACTTACTATATAATATCACGCAACTTAAGTAGTGCAATGCAATACAACCGATCAATTTAAAAATAAATTACTAAAATCTTCCCGAAGAACTAAATATAAATATGAAATTCAAACAAAACTGGCAATGTAAATTTATCAAGTTTTCTGGCTGGATATTTATTTGATTAGACCATAGTTGATTTGAGTTTGAATTCAAGTTATTTAATTAGTTTATTAAGTTTGAAATTTATGATGTTCGATTTGACAAGCTTACTAGCCTACTCGAGATTACATTGAATTTCTTTAAGTTAATATCATGGTTTATAGTTCAACTTTACTACTTTTTATAATTATATATTTAAAGTTTCAACATATTTAAATATACATCCGATTAAAGATTTAATTATCACTATTTATACCTCAATTAATTCCCATTCACACCGTCAATCGAATTAGCACGATCAACTAATGAGGTGGCCGCCTACAACCTTAGAAAGGTCGAACGACTTCTCACAAGTAGCCATTGGCCCATCTCTATAAAACAGTAAATTGTGATTACCTTAAAATAAACCACTTACGGGACCCACTAGAGGTCATTGATGGCCATACATAGACCTAGAGGTATCATACAACCCTATAAGGTTGTGGATGACCACTTTATTAGCCGATCGCATTGATTGAGGTAACGGTATGAATTAGAGTTAATTAAAATATAAACGGTGACAATTAAATATTTAATTAGGCATATAATTGGACAAGTCAAAATTTTAAGTGTATAATTATAAAAAGTACTAAAATTGAGATATAAACCTTAACATTATTCTAATTTCTTTTATATGAAGTTCTAGTTGAGTTTCTCACTAAATTCATTTTAGTTAGTTAAAAAAGAAAAGATATTTCTTTTTTCATTTAATAAAAAAAACAAGCTTAATTATATGGAGCCCAAATTTATCAAGTTGCATCCTGAACTTGGACTCAAAAATCCAAATATGAGTTTTGAATTTTTAAGGAGAGTTTCGACCCGAGATTAATATTATATGGTTTCAATTGGACTCATTCACACCCTCTTGCACCGATATTTCCAAATCCACGGAGAGTACGACTAATCAAGCTGATCGGGTGCTGAGCTGGAAAGAAGACAAAACTAGATTCTTGAATTTCAACTCATTCTGGATGTTATTCCAGATCAAGTAAACATTGTCCTAAGCTAAACGCGTCAGCTGAAACAACAAAAAGAAATAGATTGACTTGTTGAAAAACATGGACACTGTTTTTATCTCAAATATCAGGTATGCTCTAGCAGCAACTTGCCATGCCTATTTTAATCTTTTTTTTTTTTCCTTTTAATAATTTTTCAGGTACAAGCATGCGGATGGAGGTCTTCAGCTTTTTTTTTTTTTATTTTAAATTTCCCGACAATGACTTTGGCCAAAATTTCGTAATATATTGTTATCATAAATTCCTAGAAAAGCTAAATGTTGACTATGGAGGTTGCAATAATCTGACTGGGAATTTTCAGGGAAAAGAGAAGCACGACGAGTCAAATAATTGAACGTGCTTTGCAAGCTGATGCTGCATATCATAATTCTTAAATACACATCATGGCTTAGATATTTTATTTGTATATTTCACTGTTTTAGCGATAAGAGATGTAGGGAATAGCACATTTCGGACAATGAATTGAATCATGAGTCATAATTCCAACCAAACTGTTACAAAAAAAAAAAAAAAAAAACCGTATATTCAGTTGCGTTTGATTTGTTTTATTGTTAGATTCGTTGTCTTGCACTCAATATTAATAAATAATCCAATGAACCAAATTGTACTTTTAATTTTTCCTTTTAAATACTAAAAACGACGACTGAAACCAAAATGGTGTAAAAAATATTTTTTCGTTTCAGTTCCCCTTAGAGTTTTGATTATTTTTATAGTGTCATCTAACAAAAATAATCAATATGGATCTTTACATCCATTGAAATGTTTATAAAAAATTAGGATTAGCAATTCGTATTATCATTATCATGTTATTATTCATTTCCTTATTTAAATAGGTTTATGTCTAAAAAATCTTAATCTGTGATACGAATTATATATATAAAACCCTAAAACTGTAACTCAACCTTTTCAATAAGCATGCCTTATCTTTGGATTGTACTTATTTATCAACTAAAAAGTTATGAAATACTTATAAATACAAACGGAAAAGGGCAATAACAATATTTAAATTTTACAAAACAAATGATGTGGGATCTTCATATTTAATATAAAATTATAACCTAGATAATATACCTAGAGAAGTAAAATCTTATCAAATATAAAAAATTCAAAAATTTAAGTTATACAGTATTATTAAATTAAATGGAACCATGGTTTATATAGATGTTACTATCAGTGTTAATTTCCAAATTCATGATATTATTTCTTAGATTTTCAATTGAGACAATTAAAGAATGTACTCGTAGGTTTATTTCTTTTTGCCCACTTAAACTATGATATAACAAAAATAATATATAATTAAGAGCAGTGAATCTCGTAACTTTAATTGAGATCTTTAACCTAGAAAGGAGAGATTTACGTTACAAAATGCAAAAATAAAAGACTATATAGTGTGTTTCACATTTGGGTCTGGGGTTAGATACAAACCTGGACATGAATTTGAAAGAGTTTAGACGAATCGTACCCGTTTGTGTCTTATGTCCAATTTCTATACATAAACCCATTTAAATCATATAATATTGTGTTCGAGTCTTGCTGGTCAAATTGCAAATTACTGGCCTCTATAAGAAAAAAAAAAAAATAGTGATAGATAGGTAAAAAATCACATATTTTCTTTTTCTTTTTAATTTAAGAGTATCACGACAGAGCACAACGACATTAAACAAATTCCCTCAAGCCAAGAAAATGTTTTATAAGCCTACTTGACCATTTTATCAAACATTCCAACACAAAAGTAGATCCCACCCACCACGTGCAAAATTAGTCATAGTGCTACGTAAACCTTAGCAATTAGGTGAAGCATGGGCTATACAAGCTACAAACGCTAGCCAAACGGAACGAGATATGTTCTATCATTTGTGGGTGGGGAATTCTCGTGTTGCCCAAATATTCGTAACATATCTATGAATGCTCATAACTTTATGTAATTTGGTTTTGGATACAAAAGTAGGAAAAATTTAAATTAAAGTTTCTATTAAGAGAGAGTTTAAACCGAGGGACATAAATGATCCGTCATATTTTTATATTGCTGTATTATAATATAAAGACTCAGATGTGACTGAAATTCATTATATATATTATATAAATCCATGCTTCAAAACTTATAGAAAGACTTTTCTATCTACTGAACAAACATAAATGATGTTGATTACTTTTAGACTTGATTTCAAACTCCATTCAATGAAATCTCCAATATTCTCGATGGCTTTGCTCATGAACCCACGGAATTAAGCTAGCAACTTTGTAGCTCTACTTCTTGTGACCAATACTTGAGGCACTTGTAGCTGGTCCAACTACTTAGTCAGTTTTGGTCCTCTACTAAAACCATAAAACCAACACCATAACCATTAGTTGTGGGTCCCAAGACGACATCGGATTTGCTAGTAGGTGCTTATCCATAGGTATCTATAAACGTATCTCATAACTATTAGTATGATTCACTTATAATTATTCTAGTTTCGTTCACAACGTTACTCTAACCATATATAATATATATATTATTATATACTTTCATATTAATTCATCTATATTCATTTAGTCGTTTTTTTTATTATTTATTATCTTATTTGTTGCAAATACTACTTATTCATTATTTATATATACTTATATGTGTTGTCATTATATTACCTACTTATATATACATATAGCTACACATATGCGAATATAATCAACATTATTACTCTTTTCTAATATAAAACTACCCATAAGGTGTCGGTGTATCTATGCTCAAGTGCTGGTTGATCACCCATTTCAAGGCTTGTTGATTGACCTTCGTAACAACTTCTTCTTCTTCTGCATTATCATCGTCGTCATCATCTTCTTCTTCTTCTTTTTCTTTTCTTTTACCTTCTTTGGTTGATGTAACTGTAGATGTGCTTGATTGTAATCCATAAACATACTTTCAATTATAAACTCCAACTTTAATTAAGTTCCCTATTGATAAAATATTTTTCTAGAACTTTTTTTTTCTTTTTTTACGATGGAGGAGCACATGAATCACCCTATAAAATCCATGTATCGAATAAGAATAGTTTGCGTTATATAAGCAACCCAAGAAGTGTCAATAATAAGATTTGAATATAAGACCTTATGGAAGTTATCATGAGTATATTTTAGGCCTCAATCACTTAGGGAACCTCTTGAGGATTTTAGAACTTCTTTTTAATAAAAACTTTTTCACAAACTTCTTTTTTTTAAGTGCCTTCCTATATTAAACAAGATATCCACTTCTTAGATTTTATAAAACATCAACCACTACAAACACAACATACAAATTCACAATCCAACTTTTAGTTTAATGGAAACCCAAAACATATTGACCGTATTGAATCTTCATGTAATATAGACTCCCACTTTATAGTGACAAATGAGTCAAGGATCTATATAGGCTTAAGGATCAACTTGATTAAATCCTTACTAAATCTTGAAAATTAAAACTTGATTCAACCGATAATTCTAATTACATAAAAGGACTTGACACTTAATAAAACCTAAATATCAAATTTTGATTTCACAAATTTTAATCTAAAAATAAAACATAATTCAGCGCCATGAATTCAATAAATTGCCATAATCAAAATACATAAAAAAAATATATCAGGCATTCACCTTGGGTTAAAACAAAATTCTATTCCTAAAACCACTATAACACTACCCACAAATCACCACTATGATCGACCGATTCAATTCCTTGTAAATACAAACTAATTAGGGTTTTAATCTTTAAAAAAAAAAAAAAAAAGAAACCAAGATAAGATCACTTATTGATTCTAAGATTTGCAGTGATCCTCCAAAAACTTATTCACCTAACTTTCCATTCATCTTCCGATCTCCTAATCCAGAAAAGATGGACAGATTAATCCTCTTGAGCTTTGATTTGACAATGAAAGCAAGAGAAAGACCATTTTCTTTTCTCCAACTAACAACAATGAAGGGGGAGGCCATGGTTTCTATTTGTTTTTATTTTTGTGAGCTAAGGTTACATTTAGATCCACCGTAGCTCATGTTAGGAGGAGAGCACTTTATATATAAGTCCTTAAATTAAATACGCAATTAAATAATACAACCGAAACCTCCAAAATGATCCACAAAGTTGGGTGTTAGAAAATGGTTCCATTACAAAATGAAGTGACTTTTCTCAAACCTTTACATGGCAATTATCATTAGTGTAGGATGCTTTTACCCAAATAAAAATGCTAAGTCTGAAATTCCATGCGTTGATTGCTTATCGTGTTCTCTAAGTATAGACATTTTTACATATGTCGAAACTAAAAGACCAGATTATCAAAATTGTCGATGCAAGTACGAGGATGGCTAATTCGCTCTCTAAATGTTGTTAGCATGGATCAGATTAAGATTTTGGAGTTTTGAGAATGAACAAAGAATTTACATTCTCTCAATTTTTCGTTTCGTAATTTTCTTCCATTTACCAACTCACGGTTGAGTTTAATTAGATTATTTTAATTACACCGTCATGTTACATCATTATAATATCATTTTCTTCTTTATAATCATAACTGTCAATTTTACCGGAACAGTATTTTCAAAGAGTAAACCTAAAAAATTGAGATGATCGATTTCCAAACAAATTAGGTCCTTCAACTCAATCAAAAGCAGAAATTGGTACAAATTTGGTGGCATTTACTTGTTACTCCATTAAGTTGTGTCATAAGTGGTACTTCTAATGGGTTAGTTTGCCAACTTTAAAGATATATTTGGAATAGGGTCGATGTAGAGATTTGCAGGTGGAATTAATATTCGTGAAAACGGGGTGTTTGGCGAATCTAAAGCTAACAACGTAAACAGAGTTTCATTGTTATAAGACAAGATAAGTCTGAACCTGCAAAATTGGGCCATGTAATGCCAGTGAAAACTGAAACAAAGGTCAAACACACACTTCTTGGAGTTGGCACGAATATGATATAAAACCCTAGGCGGAGACAAAGAGACATGGGAGGCCAGGGTGATTCTTTTGTCAACTTTGAGCTTTCCAGAATTATGGGTTCCAATACACATTAATCCATAATTACTTTTACTATTTATAGATTTGTCAATCTAGTCTTCTTTTGGGGACAGGTGGAAAGGATAAGAAACTGCAATACATTTTACACTCATTTTTAAGGGATTCATAAGAAAAGTACAATAGATTTTACGCTTATTTTTAAGGGATTCATGAGAAAAGTAATTTTCTATTATTCCACCCGCTAAGAAATTTCAACCTAGATAACCTAAAATACTTTATTATCTAGGTATAAGTGTTGAACCACTAAGATACAACCTCATGGAGGTTGATTTCAGTTGTTGCTTGACAATTATACTATGTTCCTTCCTACGTGACGGTGAGGAAATTGTACTACTCTTTGCAACAATGGACTTGTATTGCGGCAAAACTGGGGGAAGTAAAATGTAATTACTGATTATAAGTTATTGATGTTGACTCTTTCTTTAAGAAATTAACATCAATAAAGTAGGACATTGTGGTTTGTTCGTCATAAATGAATTTCAATGGAATCAAAAATAGCATTGCCTAAAATACTTGTTTTACTAGCAAACATGCTGCTAATTCTTTGCAACAAACTAATTTTAAAGAATTGATAAATAATTAGAATTTTAATATATTTTCTTTGAGTATTTTTCGTTGATATTATGGATGAAACAATATTATCATCCCAGCATTTATATCAAGGTTAAAGTGATTAAGGTTTTGAACTTTTTGAATGGGTGAAGTGAACGACTCATAGATCATCCAAACCTCGTTATTTGTTTCATTTTGCACATATATGAAGTGCCATATGTTGCCACATGTGCCCTATTTCATGAAACTTGACATTTTAATAGATTTTAGAATGGAACTAAAATTTTGGATAATAGTTTTACAACTATAGGCTATAGCTATATATGAGTCTCAATTTAATTTATTGTAATCTTACTCCTCCTCAATTTTGTTTCGAAATGGTCTCAATTTAATCTTTTTTGTTCCTTCATTGATTACAATAGAAAAAGAAATATTCAAACCTAATCTATCTTAATAAGAGATTAGTATCTATATAACTAGATTATAAGATTTTAGTTTTTTTTTTTTTTGTTAAGTATATTATATCTTACAACTTGTGAAAAAAAGGGAATTGGATTTGGACTATTTACTTAGAAAATATTTTATATCATTAGATTATAACAAGGTTTTTTTTTTTTTTTTTTAGGATAAATGTTGATATATTCCAATTCATGCATTTAACAAGGGTACAAAAGGACTCTACAACAATATATAAACAAAAACTACTTGTCGTATAATTTTGTACGAGGATTTAGCAAGATAGATTCTTTTTTTCATATTGATGCGACACTCATAGATATTTTAAATTTTAATAACCCCACATGATGATCATGCATGTGAAAATGGCAATACATTCAAATTTCAGGTTCCCAAAAATGGATTCATGAGGGACCCTACAAGGAAGACACATAAAATAAGTGTTAAGGAAGGTCCCACACGATACCCAAAACCCAAAACAAGGACAGCTCCTGAAGCAAAGGCATTACTTTATAGAGGATAAGGACAAAACTTTATGGATGCAAAGGTAGGAAATGATATGCCCAAGTGAACAAACATGGTCGGCGTAACAATCGGAATGTTGCATGGAAAGTCCAAGTGCTTGTAATGGCCCTTTGGTTTTGTCTCCTTTTACATTTTGCTTAGTTATGGTTTTCATGGAACCTAACTCTTGACAATAGAAGGGACAGAACATAACATCTCTTTCTAACCCAACCATCTATCATTACCTGCACCATGTCTCGAAAGAGATGCCCCATGGATAAAATAGCACTAGCTGCCGCAATATGGAAAGTAATCATGCAATTATCTCCAATAATAAAGCAGTTAGAGGTAATGATCAATAAGAGAGAAGTTATTTATAGTGCTTATATAAAGATAAGACTGTGAAAAGAGAGTTATTAAGGTGGGTTATATAAAGGTATACAATAACTTTCCTTTATTAAATGATCAAATTGGATTTTTTTCTTTAGAATAATGCAATACATAATTGATTTACTTCATCAATTACATTTTTTAACCCCTATATTATGAGTGCAATATCTTTTAGTGGTTTATAAATAAAGATATGTTAACAAATACTTTAGGCCACTTGACAAGCTCATATTTAGTGGTGAATTGTTTCTAAAGTTCCTATGCTAACTATATCCTCTCCCTCCCATTCAAAACCTCTATACATTATCCCTAAAGTCCTTTCAAAGATTTCCATAGCAAATTTATAAGAACTTTTGAGACTTCTACTTTTATCTTTTTCAATTTAATTTCCTTCCATTCCAAGTCACTTTATTTATATATTCAAAAGAAAAAGGATCTAAGGTTCATTCCTCATACAAGCGATTTCCTAATCTTAGGTTTCATTGCAAATCACTTTATATCGGAGTTACTTGGCCTAAAAACTTATGCCCACTAGCTCCAATCTAGATGCCATAAGAAGGGTAAGAAGTTAAATTGTAGTATCACCATGTAATGACAAATGATTATTTTTTGTTACATTTTTAACATATAGGAAAATGAGACTCCTATACATAACCTATTTTCCTTTTTACAAACACTATTATCTTTTGAGTCATGAATGACTCATCTATACGGTGGTTCTAAGACCATATAATTTCTTGCTCAAAAGAGGAATTTTTTCCTTCTTCCTCTTCATAATTCATGTGATGTGTGATCTACCTTAGAAAGGTGAAACATTGAAAAGGATCCTTAAAATTTCCAACATCTCAATTTTAGATATCATAACATATAATTAATAGTTAATATCATAAGGAAAAATATTTTCTTTAAGAATATAAACTATCTCAACTATTAATTTGAAAGTAGTGAAAATCCAGAGGTTTCAAATCTTCTTTTCCTTTTTATACATCTTTTACTATACACAGATGCCTCCCTTGATCCTTGAACTGCTCAAGTGGAAAACGATAACATATACGCAAATTTACTTATTAAAAAACTAATGACACATTTAACTAACTTCGTAAGGTTTGAATAGATTTGTTACTTTTCAATTATAAATTTATTCTTTCGTTTGATTGGTGAAATATCTAATCTATAGAATTGCTATTATTAGAAAATAAAAAATTACAATTCCTTTATAGAGTTAAGAGAATAATTATATTTTATTTTTAACAGCATATTTTCATATCTATTCATGAGAATATAAAATAACTATAAAGAATAATTATTGTTTTTCGATTTCATTTATAAAGAATTTCAATTTTATTTTTATCTTATTCCATTTCGGAAAGCAAACATGTTTTAAAATATATACTAAATTTTATATGAAAACAATATTTTAAAAAATTGTTTCCACTTTTTAACAAGTGTTTTATTATAGTAATTAGCGAGACTACTTTCATATTTCTCAAACAATGCAAGTAGCAGCCTTCAATGTTTCACTACTTTCTATTTCAGTCTAAACCTTTATTTTTTTCCATTCAATTTCTCGATATTTGCAAAGATTTGTCGTCGAGTCCTTTTCAATGACACCGTTAAGTTTTTGGTAAATGGTTGACATCTGGTGCATTCCATTGCTCCACGTAATTATATAAAATAAATAATATAATAGAATAGTAAAAATAAAATAAAATAAATTCCTTCTTAAATGGAAAAAAATAAAATACAGAAAAATATAATAAATATTAAAATATTAAAAAATAAAGTAATAAGTAAATTCAGAGAGACTAAAAATAAAAAATAAAGAAAATTTTGGGCAAATTTAAAAAAATTAAAAGAATATATCAAAATTATAAAATGATTATTTCGATCATTTAAGGATAACAAAAGTTTAAAAGTTTGTATAATCTCGACAAGTAGTTATCAGCCACACCTTCCCTTGGAACATCTTATTTAAACTTAAAATTATGGATCTATCGACCCGCCATTAGTGAGTGCTAGCCGTCCTCCATCCATAGTAGTTCTGTTGCAAGCAACTACTACTATCATTTGAAAGGAGGATTACCACCAACCAGCGAGCAGTGACTTCAAATGTGAAGATTCTAGAAACGAACAATCATTAACGATGCTCGGTGCATTTCATCTAAAACGTCCATGAGTCCTTTTCATCGATAACCGGTCCTTTCGAGTGCAGCGTGCCAGGCCAGATGCCATTCGCTTATTAGTAAGGGCCCCAACAAAGGGCGGCACATTTTCCTTTCTAAAGCCGAACACAACACCCATAAAAATATCATGGACAAATTGGAGAAATACCTGAAAACAGTCTACTAAAATTATGGAGGAAAAAAATTTAAAACTTTAATATATATAATATTTAAATCTTTTTGAAATTTCAAACATACAAAACAACAACAAATCAGTCTCTTATATAAATATATAGACTTAATTATTATTTAGTATATTCCTCGTTCGATTTTAGAGTTTTCTTAATATAATTAATATTTTTATTGACTTATACGAGTCAATCCGAACAGTAAATTAGCTTTAAAAAATATTGCAACTGTACTGATTTTGTATTACGTGAAAAACTTCTGATCGCAAAATTTTTAAATGGGCCTAAATATTTTAGCTTCAAAAAATATTGCAACTATGTAATAATATAGAAGACTGATTTTGTATTACATGAAAAACTTCTGATCGCAAAAGTTTTAAAGAGGCCTAAATATTACATTTTAGATATTTGCTATCTTTCTGTAATTCGAATAGTTTTGAGAGAATTTCGCTGTAAATTATCCAAATTTTGTTTCCATAAAACTTCAACTTTTCTCCGAGATACTGCAAAGGGGTGGGTTATGTTCTTCGTTTGTTTAATTTCAAGAATTGCGGTTGTAATTTCTAGTTACATTTAAGATAGGCCTAACCTGGAGTGACGTTTTAGGAAAAAAAAAAAAAAAAAACTAGCTCACGTTTAGTGTGCCATGATTCAAATTCATTAGAATAAGGAATAAAATTATAATATATTTTATTTAAATAACCACATTGAGTTTTTTACCATATAAAGAGACAGTTTTGACTTTTAGGAAAAGAAAGTTGTGGTATAAATAAAAAAGAATAACAGGAGAGAGAAATAATGTGAAGTGTAAGTGATTAAAAAAAATATATATAGAAGTAATTGATAAATATATCTTCATTAAATTAATTAATAATTGATATCAAAGATGGTTTTATTATTATATATTATAAAATTAAAGATTGAATAGTAATTTTTGAAAATAGTGGTTATTTAAGAATTTTCTGATTTTAATAATATACATATACAAGTTTTATATCATTACAAGTATTATTCTTACGCCTCTGCGTATATAGTCAAGTTCCAGCCTCCGATGCCCACAAAAATTTCCATCTAAATGCTAATGGTCGGTTTTTTATCAACATTTTCATTGTGTCAGCTTGTCACATAAAGAATTTGGATCTCTATCTTGTATTCAATAGAAACCCAGACCCTATTCCTCAAAGAGTCCAATTTATTTTGTCCATAATAATAAGGTAAGCATTCAAATTGTTTATGTACGCCACAATATGGAAAAAATACTAAGAATAGTTTCATATGAGATATTTCTAAGTGATTTATGATGTGTTTAGCAACTTTATGGAAATTGGTATATAAGAAAGGAAATTAGTAGAAACATTTTCTTTATGTACACTTTTTTTCTCTTCAAAATTAGAGAAAAATGAGTGGGAACATAGATAATTATAAAAATAAGTAGGACTAAAATAAAGGAAATCAAAACATTTTCCTTCTATTTCTTTCATTCGTTACCAAATACAAAGTATAAGTTGCACCTCATTCCATTTCCAAACTTTTCTTTTCTTTTTCACTTGTTTCCATCCATTTTCTTTTTATCAGAAGTTACTAATAGTGTTAATGGGTACTTGATTGGGTTCATGAGCAACCATTAACAAAGCAAATCAAAGTAATCTCATTAAGAATTTTCTTAATCCATTAATCTTTTATTTTTCCTTTTACAATTCCATTTTGTTGATATATAGTTGCATTGTAATGACCCTTCATCATAGTGCTCATTAAATTGTTTTGATATGTTTTCATGTAGGCCGCTGGATATAAGTGTTGTAGATAAAGATCAAAATAGGTATAGTCTAAACAGGTTATGTTTATTAAATGTTATTAAATAGCAAAATCTATCTCTCATTGCTTCTTAAACTACATATATTATTGGGTTTTTCTACCATAATGTCACGTTATCCTAACGTTATGATAAATTACACTTTATTTTAATACATACGCCATAAATGATAAAATGGAATCCATTGATAGTTTTGTTTTCATTAGATTTTAATAAATCATGTTCATTAAAAAGAAAAACAAAATTATTGAGGGTTTTCTTTTTACTGTTTGTATATATGATTTACTAAAATCAAATATAATTTATCACGATTGGTATTATTTGAAGAAGTTGATGCTGATTTGGCTAGAATTTGGAAGAATCATATTAGATTTTTACATTTTTCTTAACAATAGATTTGTTGACAAGTTCATAATCAATTTAAAAGATTTAAAAAGAAAATAAATATAACTTTCCTTATTCGCTCAACACAAAAGAGAGTTTTCTTCTTCATCTAACTAGGATAAAGTATGTTTGGCTAAGTAATGAACTTAAAACAACGAAGCTGAGGGGAAAAAGGAAAAGAGAGAGAACGAATAAAGGAAGCTACATGCAAAAGTGTCGGTCGGGACAAAGATTCGTAGCGTTCCTTTTGGGAAGGATACTTGACGACGTCAAATCTTAGAATCTTTGACGAGGGTTATCGGGGAACTGTTGTCTCGGAAAGCCCTAACAACTAAAGGATGCGGCCAAAATGTCAGTACCAAAGCCATACCGCCAGGACAATCCATTAGATATGCATGGCCTCCTTTTTAGTTTTAAATTGTTTCATGTGAAAGAAAAGCCTGCCCATGCTGACAAAGCTTCCATCAATCGTTGAAATGGGATCCCTCTCTTTTGCCTTTCTTAACAAGAAGACATCATTCCTAGCACAAAAAGTGTATCGACAATCTTAAGCCAAACCCACGGAAAGGGTTTTGATTTGTATTTGGATTAGGATTGAAGTATTTGTGAATTAAATATTACAAAACCTAATCATTTCGAATTACGCAAAATGCAACATTAATCCTTCCATGCTTTTATACATTTAAGTTTTCATTCTTATTCTTAAAATTTCTAATAAAAATCTCTAGACTTTTTAAGTGAATCGATTAAGCCCCATTAGAGCTTTCATAAAGTGTGGTTAGAGTTTGGTTTTCATATACTTTTAAACAATTGCCTATAGGTAGGTAACGGTTTCATGAAAATTAGAACAACACATCATTAATTGTTTTGACAATTTAAAAAAGAAAATTGGAATTACAAACTAGCTTCATTAGATTGTTCTTGTTTACAAATAACAGGGACTAGTTCTCATTATGTTTCCACAAATTTAAAACAAATGGCTTTAGAAAATGGACTACCTTAGAGTTAGACACATGCCATGTTGAGTGCAAAGTTAATTCTTTACTTTAGTTATTTCTTTTTTATTTAAATTCTCTAGTTTCCCATGTATAAGCAAAATTTAATGGTTTGTTAAGCAATATATAAGGGTGGACTTGATTTATGTAGGGGGATTAAATGGACTTAACCAAATTTGATGTCATGAACCCACTATATGGTCTAGTGGTAAGGGCTTAGGGAGTAGAACCTATTTATTTGGGGATACCCTAAAGAGACATGGCTTGGTAGGGCCTGTTTTGGGGTTGACAAACTGTTTTGACCATCCTTAGTGATAAGTGTAAAATACTTTACACTTTTAAAGTATGTTTAGATATGGAATTAATAATAAATGTGATTTAATTCTTTAGATTATGTACTTAATTGAATAAAATAATGATTTCAGGTAAATCACAAGCAAATGGAGGAAGTATATACAAGAATAACAACTTTCAAGTTAATCATAACCGTAAAAAAGAAGAAATAAGTATAGAAGAAAAAATAAGTATAGAAGCATCAATTACGGACATGATAATGAAGTAATGAAGAATTTACCTTGGTCACGCCTTCAATTACAGTCATGATCAAGGGAAGTTTTATCAATCCCCCTATCAATCATGACCGTGATTGAATAGCAGAAGGATGATTACGGCCATAGTTACGGGCGTGATGAGATTTAATAATACAATGAGGAGTTTACAGCCTCAATAACGACCATGATTGGTGAAGAATAATTTTTTTGAGATTATTACGTCCCGAGTTACGAGCGTGATAGGAAGGGGCACAACTGTTCATTTCAACTTTTTCACGCGAACCAATACATGGGAAACGTCAAGTGGTGCCGTGAAGGGGTAAATTGAGTCTTTTGACGAGAAGAATATTAAAAAAAAAAAGCTATTGCAACTTGTGGAGAAGAATTCTTTTTAGATATCAAATTTTAGGAAAGTAGACATCATTTAAAACAACACATCACCTGCTTACACACATTCACATCTTTACCCATCTTTGTACCAGTTTGCATCCTGTATCATTTTCCCAAGTGTATACTATATTTTTCCTAGAATCATTTGAGAGAGACAATGGGAATTCGTTGTTCGTATATTTACTAAACTTTTTCGATGGAATAAAAATGGGTTTTTACTTTAACTATTTTATGTTCTATTTTTGTTTAATTATGTTTCCTATTAGTTTTTGTAGTTGTTTTATCATATTTAAGTAATTCATTAGAGTTTGCTTCATCAATTAGTTTGATCGAGTGCTTAAAAAAAGTAATTTCTTGATATTGTTAATTCTGATGAATGATATTTAATGAATTTAAGTACGGTGTAGTGCATGATATTAACTTAGGACGGATTTTAATAGAATATATCGAGAGACAATTTTATTGAATAGATCTAGTTTATTGGAACAACTTACTATTGATAATAGAGATATTATTAGGAAAGTTGTTGTATCCTTAGAGAAATCGATACATTAACATGATATTAATGCAATCTTAGTTGGCTGTTAATTAGGGAGAGATTCCAATAGATACAATTAGGATTAGAAGTAAGTAGTTCTGAAAAGAATGCTTATATACTGTAATTTTCCATAGTTAACAAATATTAGGATGAAAAGTATTTTAGTAAGATTATACTAAACGATGAAGCAAGCCTGCATGTTAAGTGTACTTTCGTAATTGTTCTTATAATCATTGTATTAATCACTTTAGATTGTAGATTAGTGTAGTTTAGTTAACATTTAAAATCTTACTAAACGATCACTTGATGAAATTGACTGCTAGATAATAGGAAAAATTATTAAGTACTAGTGTTTAAGTTATTTTTCCAGTGGAGACGACTTTATACTCATTCGTGTTATAAAACGATAGGTACACTTGCCTATCGAACTGAGTTAGGGATAGAATATAGGTTTATATATTGTAAAACTTGGAAGCTCTATTTAGAGTCAATCATTAGCCCTTCTCGATTAGCTTATATGCTTAATAGGCTTTTTTATAAACTTATTTATATGGTATTAAGATTGGAAGCTTATTTACAAGATTATTGGGCCTGCAAGGCTTCTGTATAAGTTTATTGGGATAAGTAATTGGTATGAAGATGATCCAATGGTTATCATAAATGGCTCATAACATTCGTCAATCTCTAAAATCATTTGATGGCTGAGAACGAGCCTTGAAATGTATAAATGGAGGCCTTCCCCTCCTCATTTGACATATTTGGCAAATTGAAGAAAACTCTATCATGTTGTTGAAATGTGATCATAAAAGATAAAATGAAGAATTTGACAATGAAAGATTAAGTATGATCAAGAACTTTTAAGAAATTTTAAGAAGTACTCATAAACTACCAAGATTGCTTGTTCCCCCCTCTATGTCTCTCTCCAATTACAATGCTTCATGTGTCGTTGGATTAAGTCTTCTTAATAGTTGTCCAAAGTATGGCATCATAAGACGTGTACGTGATTGAACAAATACAATATTACTCCAATACATTATTTAGCAATTCATTTAAGGAGAGAATGACTTGATTAGATGGTACTCGAACAAAAGAAGGTTAGAGAAGAGAGAAACTTACAAAAGTAAGAGACTTGTCTTGATATCATCACGTAAGTCCTTTGAGTAAGTAAGGACACTATTGCCTTGATAACTTTGTTGAAGTCTCACTCTTAGTGCTTGAGCATAGGTAGAGAACCCTACTAACCCCCATTAGTTAGGTATTCAAAATTTTAGGTGAATATAATGCAAGAGGTCACTTATGTTCTTAATCAATTCCTAAGCATGTTCTTGTGGTTCCTATTGAAGATGTCTGCTGATGATGTTGCTGCTACTAACACTACAATAAGTAAGATTTGCTTAATCAACACCTGGCTTACTGGTACCTAGAATAGCACGTGTAACCATTGCCTGGAGGTCTTCCATTAAGTTCAAACTAAGTATTTGTAGATGATGAAAGTGTGTTGTAAGGAGACAATGTGCATACATCATTGTTATTAGCACTAGCTGTATACCTCGATAAATGATGTTTTCATGGGGTAGTTCATGTCTATCCACTTGTGCCTATGGATTCTCCTATCCCTTTAAAATACGGTAGTGGAAGTGAAGGTTCATCACAATTCTTTAATATCATTCCTATTCTTCTAACTTTCTCATTCTTGGTTGATCTAGGACCATTTGCTAAACATATAAGGACTCAGGAGCTCTTTGCCTTCTCATTGTGAAATGCAAATGCAAGTGGATGGCATGAAAGTGTCTCGTAACACTACCCTTCTTAAGTAGAAGTACAAATTGTAATTGTTAGCTGGATCGTTGTATACGAACTTACGAAGACTTAGAGAGTTATTTGAAATAGACGTAAGTAACAACTTCAACCATTGTCTTGAATCTCAAAACTCCCACATTAGCAAAGGTAGCAAAGAAACCATTTCTAAAGAATTACATAAGTCGTAAATTCATGAAGTTCGATGGCAAATTAAGGAGTGTTGAGAAGTATCTCTTGAAGTCTTAAATTCCTTGCTTTTATTGCTACTAAGAAAGAACAAGGTCTTGTTTAGCATAAGAAAGGAAAAATATGATAATAACCCCCCAAAACAAAAATGCTCTATTTGAGCCATGGTACAACTAACATTGCCATCATATATTTCACATTACCAAATAGTAAAGGTAGTCCTTATAGCTTATATTCTTTGAAGTATCCAAGTAAAATTATTATTGTTACTAAGCATCTCTTCCTATCAAGTAGTGAAAGTGTTATGTTCAAGTAATTTCATTGTAGGATATCTATTCAAAGAACAACTAAGGTAAAAAAGAGTTATGTTCAACTAACAAAATTTCGTACAAGTATAGACACCTAATTTTTCCTCTTTCGTAATCCTAATTTTAGATTTTTTTTTTATTTTTTACAAAAGGGGTCCTAATTCAAAAATAGAAATAATAATAAAAAATAATAAAAATTTGAAAAAATGATGAAAATACAAAAAAAAAAAAGAGAAAAGAAAAGATATATAAAGATTTTTATATTTTTTAGGAAGAAAATTATTTTAGAGTCAATCGTTTTAGTTTAGCTTAGTTCAAAAAATTATTTTATGCAGTCACGTGTTTTAAGTACAATTTAATTATATTAAAAATTGAGGCATAGGTCAACGGTTTAATGGATAAGTATTAAAGTATTGGATTAAATTTAATTTGAGGTCTTGAGTTCGAGTCTCGCTAGGCACTTATGTCTTTTATAAAAAGCGAGATAAATAAACAGGATTATATCTAATCAAATCTTCTTTATTTGAATTTGAATAGTTAGAGAATATTCAAATTTAGTTTGATTTTATTAAATCAGATTTGAATTAATTCGGATCTAGTTTAATTAGATACAATGAATACGATTCGATATGATTTGATTTGGACTTTATAAATACACGCATACGTACACGACACCTACTGACCAGCGCCATAACAGCCCACAACCGAGCAAGACGTTGTCCATTGCCATTGCTGCGAACAGTAACTCAGCTTGCTCCCTTTCTCTCGACCTTAAACATCTGCAGCAGCGAAGTCAAATAATGCAACAACAATCTATACTCGTTTGCAACATACACGACCAAGCTCCATATTGCTATTGCACATGGTAAACTTTACCGAACGTTTTACCCACCGTTTATAGCACGTGACACACTATCTACTGTAACGATCATCACCATCCTCGTACGAATGGCTCCTACTGGCCTGTCTCTTCCGGTCTACAGCAGCGCTATCTATACTAACAGATTGCCAGCATCCATACCCCACTGCAGCAGCTCTACGCTTTCTATTTGTCCAGATTTGACCGTCTACACAACTGCAGCCGCATGGCTTACTGAACGCTTCAGTGCCAAGCAAGCTCCATACGCGCGGTAGTTGTTTTCAATCTCTTTCGGCTAGCACTGTACAGTAGCTACAATGGAAATAACAATCAGGTTTGGGCCAAGTTAATTATTAATCTGTTTACTTTATTATTATTATACTGTTATTATTGTTATTACCTAGATCTTTAGTTATTAAATATCATATAGACCAATATGAATATATTAGTTTTAGGGTTTATTTAGTCTTTTATGTGAAAGTGTCCTATATAATTTTAATAATTTAGATAGATAGTTGTAAAAATATTGGTATGGATATATGTATGTATATATATCTATATATATATTGGCCTAGGATGTTTTTTTTTTTAGAAATCTTCATATAGAAAATCAACTTTTAGAAATAAAAGTTAATAAAGGAAACTTTTTATAAAAAGATTTTTAGACTTTTAGAAAATTCTTTTTACTTATGAGTTAGGATCTTTTTAGATTTTTTTAATAAATTAAATAAAATTAAAACGTGAAACTCGATCGGTTTTCAAAAATTAAAATCAATCAACACACTAAAGTTTTTTTAAAAGAACTACGATTGTCTAATCCCAATTAGGGGGTATGTAGACACCTTCGAGGCGACGATAAAATATGTAGAAACTTAGGTTTTTTTTCTTTTGATTTTTATTATTTATTTTTTTCTTTAAAAATATTATAATTAGAAAAAATAATCCTAATTTCGGTAAATAAATAGTAGTACCCGTTAGAGTTTAATAAGTTAGCCTCCAAACTTGGAACCCTCTGGTTTTTCATTTAAATTAAAATCAAAGACTGGTAGCTAAATCGTAATTAATCTACCCAATTGATTACGGTTTCTTTTTCTTTTCTTGACTTCAGTCGGGTGGTGACTCCAAAAATTATTTTCAATAAAAAATTGGAATTTCTCAATTTCTTTCTTTAATCGATGATTAATATTAAATGAGTTAGGGTTTACTATTAATCGAAAAATGGAGAATTCAATTTTAAATAGAAAATCGAAAAAATAGGCTCGACAACAAGTATACGCACGACTCTAGAATTACAAAAATTCAAAATCATAATTCCATGTCACATGTGCCCAATAGTAAACATGATTACAACAATGTACATAAATCAAATTAATTTTATGCATGTTTAAATGTGTTGTAAGGATAAGGTATAGGCTTTATCCATACCCTATTCTATAAGGTACAGGTTTCTAAATTTTAGAATCAAAACTTATCTTATAGTTCCTTAAAACCTTCCTAAAAGCTGTACCATGTAAAACTTATATAACACAAGATATCTTATGGAAACTGTAAATTTCGTCTTTCATCTTATAAATTTTATTTTTATGTGACATAAAAAATGTATATATATATATATATGTGGTATTATAAGTTCTTTATATACAAAACCTATAGAACTTATAGAAAAATTTGTTGAATTAAAAAAAAAAAAATTCCTACTTTGATTATTCCAAGTTTGGAATAAAGGCACAAAAAGTGTCTGTACTTTAGGTTTTTTGGTATTTTAGTGATTAACTTTTGTTCTTTAATAATTTGGTGCCTAATATAGGCACTTGGTGAGCTATTTTGTACAAAGTATAAACACTAAATTATAGAAGAAATAAAGTATAAGCACTAAGTTACTTAAATCCTAAAGTATAGGCATTTGATTTACCTTTATCTCTTCCAAGTTTATATGATTTTACCACTAAGTAAATAAGAAAGATCAAAGAAAAGTTTAGAAAACGTGAAGTTAGAGAAGAAAATGGAGAATAATAAGAGAAAGAATGGAAAACGTAAAGTGAGAGACGTAGTATTAGGCTTATCTACTTAAGGTTATTAACTTATAGCCTTATGCTATTTCCACCACCCCTCCCCCCCTCCACCCCTCTCGCATTACTATAACATTTATTGGCAAATATATATATATATAATTATCTTTTATTAATATTATTTAACAATTTTTTCATAAGGTGCCCACTGGTTTCCTAAAATCTATATCTTTTTTATATCTTAGAGTATACGTTTCAAGGTAAGTACATAGTGAAAATACCTCATACTTCATACTCATACCCTATCTTATGAGAATAGGTTTCCAAAAATCTATACTTAAAACCTATCCTATGCCCCTTTATATTGACTTGAAACCTATCAAATTGAGTAGGGTATGAGTAGATATTCTCTATAATAGGCTTGCTCACTTACCTTAACCTTATCTATTTAGACCATGTAGAATATAGTTTAACTGAATTAGAAAGAAAGATTTTATAATTTTCACCTAAAAACAATATTTTTATGAAGTAAATGGATGTGAACTATAGCATATATGAATGGGTTACGCTTTATGACACTTTGGAGCATGCTTGACATATCACCTTTATTATTTTCCACAATTTTACTTTTCTGGACTTTTTTTTTTTTTTTAAGCTCTAGACTAGTAATAAACCTTATTCGCATATTACAATTACTAAAGGAAAATTGACCTATTCAACACAGACATATTATAAGGAGGTCCTAACTACAATTGATAATTTGGCTTTAGAGAATCCAATTATCATGAAAAAAAAAAAGCATTGTCATCGATGTAGCCTAACATTTGATGATTGAGTGGATAATTAGACATTGTACAATGAACTATATCATTGATATTATTCATATTGGAATAAAGCGCTTGCTAGTACATATGGGAATTCTTAAGGTATTACTAATTTTGAGTTGAAGAATCAAAGCAAATTAATCTTAAATGATTAGATGGAGAGATCATAAAATAGTTTTTCTTTATCCATGGGCAATGAGTTTTGATGTATTTTTTTGATTGCCTTGAAGGAGTAAAAGAAACATCTTACTTCAATGATTTATCTATATATATATATTTAAACTACAAACATATCAACTTGAAAAGTCGAATTTCAAATAAATTCAATCAAAACTTTCATTGAAGAGAAGCAAATGAAAGGCATTCATAAAAATTCCCCTAGTAGTGACATGTGAAATGTCAGATGGTTTTCGATAGGACATGGATTTTTATTACTATGAAATTCATGACACGATGATTAATGATGGCGATCAGGAGGATAATAAAACAAATGATGATGATGATGATAGCGATATAAAATCGAATAGATGGACCATCATGTTTAAAGACATAAAACACAAATTTCATTCTAAGTTCTTAAAATTTTCACTTTTGTGGACTGTGATACATATGGTGAATCTTAAGGTTGATGTTAGGAAACTATAAGGGTAATTGATTTGCATTCATGAGAATTTTATTTTTAGATAGTGAAATATTACCCTTATCTTATTATATGAGGCATGAGAGTTGTTGAGTCAGTTAGAAATAGATGCTAACTAAATTCATGCATTCAATGATTGTATGCTATTCAAGGTTTTTGTGAATTGAACGGTTGTATAACATGTAACAAATCAAGATGGAAGGCTCAAACAAAAAGAAACAATAAGAGGGACCAACAAAGGTTTTGTGGTGTTTTTCGTTGATTTTGTTACTCCTATGAATCTTTATGTGTTGAAATACCATTGTAGCAATGAGACAGCATTAGAAAAGCCATGTTATCGAGATAAAAAGAGTTTTGTGAACATATAATAAGTTTTCTTGCATTTGGTTTACTACCTTAGAAAATGAGACTAAGTATTGCTAAGAATGGGTTTAGCTCATTCGATAACTTAAGCATAATGTACCATATGCAACCAATATTTTTGTTTTGTATATAACATCCTCACATATGTATAAAGCAGCCATATCTAATGATATATTTTTTGATTATAAGAACAAGATTGCTTAAAAAGATATGACATATACTTAGAGCCTTCAATTAAAGAAGTGTAAGAATTATGGATAAATGATGTGTGAAAATTTTATGTTGTTATTGTTGGTCATTTTATATGTGTAGCTTTCTTAAGGATAATAAATGATTTCTCAACATATGCTAATGTGTTGGGACATACTACAAAGGGGTACAAGACTTGTATTATGTGTAACACGGATGACACCAATGGCAGGCATATAACGAATTTGATTACATAAGTCATATGTTGTTCATCCTAATAGGGCATCAATCATGTTGTAACTGTAAGAAGTTTGATGGGACAATAGAGAAGAGGTTGTCCTTAAGGCAACTTAGTAGTGAAAAAAAAATTAATTCAGTTGAGTTGGTTTGAAAATGTAGTAACGAGTATAGAATTAGATATGTTGAGTGGTAAATGGATGATGACAAAAATTGATGATGAAAAATGTTTTGTTTAAGTAACTATATTGCCAAGAGTTAGATAATTCATATAACCTTGACATCATGTACAATGAGAAGAACATATGCGATAGTTTGATGGGAATGAACTTGACATTAAGTGGAAATTCAAAAAAATTGAAAAGCTAAGATTGTTATCTAAGAGATGGGGATTTGACTTGAGTTTCATCTAAAATCTTAAGGACAATGGGCTAGTAAAGCTTCCAATCATATTCATAGTTATCCTTAATTAAGTAACGAAAGTATGCAATTTATCTAAGATGTGAAATTGTTGGGTAGATATTTATCAAACATCTCATTCTATTTAGTAAATCTAAAATAACTTGTAGAGGTTCAAAGAATCATGATTATCATGCGTTGTTGTAGAGGCTTCTATTAGTAGGATTACGCGACCTTTTAAACTCAATGATTTATGGTGAAATTTGTTCTCAATAAGCTTTTTGACTCTTATTACATTGATATATCTATATTTAAATTTGTAATTTTGTCGAGTTGACTTTGTTAAAGTTAGACTCGTGCTATACTACTTACTTAAAGTAGTAGCTTAAGTTAGTAATTGTGTAATAAGTAATTATAACGTTTTATCTGGATGATAAAAATGATACGTGCATCATTAGCTTAGCCACCTTCATGCATGGAAATGGATAAATTTTCCCTCTCCCAATTGATAGGCCTGTATCCACTTGATGATATGTTGACATTCATAATAATAGATGGGGCTTCATCTTTTGCTTTTTTATCATATGTTAAAGTACATGATTGAGTTGGTCTAGAACTGTAGAGGTTGGCCTTAAGGTAACTCAACAATGAAGAAATTTAAATTCAATTAAGTTTAAAAAATGTAGTAATGGGCATAGAGTGTAGATAGGCTAGATAGTAAAGAAATGATGGTATAAAAATTGGTATTTGAATATTGTTTTATTTAAGTAACTGTAAGCCCCAAAGTTCAGCCAAGTAACCGTAGGATTGAACTTAGAACCCAAGGTTTAGGGCGATCGGTTAAAAGATCCGATCAAATCCAAATTATAAATTATTTAACAAGATACCAATAAAAATGACCCTGTAAACTTAAATTTAAGAAAATAAGTAGTAAAATAGGAGACTATAAAATTTTCAAATTTTAAGCATAATAACTGCTAATTACCAAAAAGGCAAAAAGTGTAATATAATAACTAATAAATTAGTAGAGATAGATTATATGTATACTAAAAATTTTAGAATGACCAAAATAATATTTAGGAATGTTCACGTGTACCCTACATGTATTTACGTGTAGATAAAAATACGCGTAATTACTAAAATTGGCCGAAAACTAAGCAAATAATTAAAGAAAATTATAAAATAATTGTGGAAAAATCAGAAAAAAATCAGAAGGGTGTGGAATGATGCAAGGTTGGTCGTGGCAAGTCAGAATCTGAAAAAGAAAATTCAACCAATTAAATTAGGACAACATAAAAGCCAAAAATTTAGGGATAAAGCACTTGTCTTGTCCAAATTAATGCACAATAAATCCCCTAAAACCCTATAAATAGTAGGAAAAATCCAGGAACTCATTTGGACAGTTAGAAATCAGAGAAAATGAGGGAGAGTCGAAAATTCGAGAGAAAATCCAGAAAATAAAAAAAATAAGAAAAACTGTGCAGTTAAGGATTTCAAAGGGAACCCACACCAAACGAGGAGCTGGGAGTGGACGGCCGCCACCACCACACGGTGGTGGCAGCGCCCAGGCCGGCCGACAAGGCCACGGCGGCCCGCGGTGGCCAGAGCCACCTGAACCGGTGAGTCCAAATTCCAGCCCGATTCTTATATAATTTTGTAAAATTAGTTATTTTGCCCAGAAAATTGTGAAACTTGTTATTCTGAGGTTTTATCGTATGTAGATTTAGGGAAAAATTTTGATTTAGTTTAATTATGTCTGGAAATATAGGGTCCTTAACAAATTGTTCAAAATCGAGCATGATTAAACCGGAAATTAAATAGGCTTAGGGATGTAGTTTGGGGCTAAAAATTTTTTTGTAGGATGCTCATGTGACATAGAACAGTGCTATGAAGCCCTTTTTCAAAAATTAATTTTCGAAATTTTTAGATAATTTTTAGGCTCTAAAAAGAGGCATAAAATGGGTAATTTAGGGTTAATTATGTAATTAAATGATTAATTTCTGATTTAGTGAATAATTACATGTTTTAGGATGTTAAGATCTGATGGAGTATGATACTTATAGCATTTAGGGTGTTAGATGTAATTATTAGGTTAATTATGTAGTAAATTAGTAATAGAAAAACATAGTAAATTATGAGTTAATTTTGTAAATTAGAATAATTAGGTGTAAAACCTGATCTAGGATGAATTTAGACATTTTAAAGTGATAAATTATGTTAGAGATGGTAATTAGGGTAATAGAAATATTAGAAATGCATTATGTGCATAATATGTAATAATGCATAATGTGTAATTTTTGAAAATATAATAAATAGAAAATATTAGGATAAAAATTGATATTATATAAATAATAGGAATATATAATAAATCTGATAAGAAACTTGAATTTATGTAATTATATGAAAAATGTAAAAATTTCTCACATTAGGAGTAAATTCGGTACACAAATAGGGATTTAAGTGTACCGGATGGAATAAAATACTGACTAGGGGTAATAATAGTATATAGGAGATCGAGAAGTAATGTGATTAATTTCACATTATAGGTTGAAACGGATTTTTAGGGTTGGAATCTAAAACATTACTTAAAAATCGAACTAAAAACCTGGTTCAGAAATCGATGCGAAAACCGAACCTAAACCTAAACCTGGAATAATTATAAAAGACTTAATACCTAGATAATTAGGCATATTAGACCGTAAACAAAACCTAACAATAAGCATTATAGGATAAAACGAATCTATAATAATTATATGAAAAGCTGAAACCACGTTCGTGTTATAGGGATAATCGGCGATGGCCTGAGCAAATCGGACCTCGAGTGAGCGAGCGAGGAGTCGAGGTAAGTTGGGATTAATACGTTGCTGTATTTTTTGGAGGCTTAAGATTATGCTTGGTTGTGCTTGTTAGATAGTTGAATGTATGCATGTGCTTGATTATGGGTGATGCCATGATTTTGTTTGTTGCTCTGGTACATACTGTATGAATTGTATGTATTGATTGGTCACCCTAAATTGGACTTAATCAAATATACGACCAGTAATCATAATCGAACATGCATGGCAACCCGTTAGGAGATTTAGGACTCTCCGGCCAAATACCGACCCCTTCGGAAGGGATAGCGCAGGATTGTAAAATGGTCCCTTCTTCATCCTTAGTCGAACTAAGTGACAGGAGAGGAGGTCGCAGCGGGGATGAAGACAGTGGTTCGAAGGTAGTCGCGGGAGGAGCAAGGTCTCCATTACACAAGCCTGGGTTTGGTCGTGAGCTGTTGCATTAACGGTAACTCCTCAACCCGGATTAGAGCGGGCGCAATTTCTCTAATCTCACGACGGGCCGGACAACGTCGTGCGATGGCATTTGCTTGCACATGCATTGCAACTAATAAGTGATTGAAAACCTTGTTGTGTATATGGTATAGTTTTAAGTCCTCCGTCCTAACTTACTGAGCTGTGGTTGCTCACATCCCTATAGACATCGTGCAGGTGCTGGCTAAGAAGCGGCAACCAATTACTCCGAAGCTAGCAACTGCTGGATCCTGGGGAGTGAGGAAAAACATCGAAGAATAAACACATATTTTAAGGTCTAAGTTTTTATTTTAGAATTATTTTTCATTTCCGAGTGATGTAATAACTAGGGAATATACTATAGAGAAATGTTGTAAACTTTAACTGCAATAATTGAATGATAACATATATATATAATTCCTCACTTTTATAGGTAAATGATTTATTTAAATTACAAATTATTTACTTCAAAGCGGGTTAGTTGTGGACGCCTTGTGTAGATCAGGTCTAGGATAGCGGTTGTGAGGCCAACTTCTATCTTAGGGTGGTTTACACGGCGGAGCTGTTACGACTCTGCCGCTTCGGGGCGTGACAGTAACCATATTAACAAGAGTAAGGCATTTCACATAACCTTGATGTCATGTACATTGAATAGAATATATGCGACGGTTTGATGGGAGCGATTCTGTATACCAAAGAGAAATTCAAAGAAATTGACATACTGAGACCTATCCTCTAAGAGATGGGTATTTAACTTGAGTTTCATCTAAGATCTCTAGAAAATGGGATTGTAAAGCCTTTATTCATATTCATATTCATATTCCTAATTAAGGGAAGTGTGTAACCTTATTTAGTATATGAAATCGGTAGGTAAATATGTATCAAACATCTCATCTTATTTTACAGATTTGAAATAGCTCATAAAGGTTTGAAGAATTGTGATTATTATATATTGTTGCAGTGTAGTATTTTAGACTCAATGATTTGTAGTGATATTTATTCTTAATACACTTTTTAATTCTCACCGCATCAACATTATCTAAAGTTACAATTTTGCCAAGCTGACTTTGTCGAAGTTAGACTTATTATTTAAAGCAGTAGCTCGATTTATTGATTGTGCAATAACTAATTGTGACTATTCCTATCTGGGTGATAAAAGGGTTTGTGCAAAATTGGATTGACCACCTCAATGCATAAGAATGGATAAAGTTTTCCTTTCTTATTTGATGTGCCATTTACATCCCACCCAATCATATGTTAACATAATATTAATAATAAATGGAGCTACACCTTTTGCTTTTTTATTCATAAATGAAAATACATGATTAAGTTAGTTTAAAAATATAGAGGGTGGCCTAAAGGCAACTCAATTGTGAATTTTAGTTTAGTTGAGTAGGTTTGAAAAAATAGTTATGGGTATAAAGTTTAGATAAGTTGGATCATGAAGGAATGACGTCATAAAAATTAGTGTACGAAGAGTGTTTTATTTAAGTAACTATATTACTAAAAGTTAAATATTTGGCATAACCTTAATGTCATAAATATTTGGCATAAACTTATTAGTAAGAGATAAATATTCGGCATAACCTTAGATAGGTTGGATGGTGAAGAAATGATGTCATAAAAATTGCAGTATGAAGAGTGTTTTATTCAAGTAACCATATTAGTAAGACTTAAACATTTGACGTAACCTTAATATCATGTACATTGAGAAGAACATATGTGATAATCCGATGGTAACAATCTTAAGTACTAAGGAGAAATTTAAAGACATTGAGAAGGTGAGACTTATGCTTTAAGAGATGGGTATTCCAGCTGAGTTTCATATAAAATATTGAGGTGATGCTTGAACCTTTGTCACGTCTCAGCTTAGCATAAGATCCATCATCACACAAGAATACATGTTAAAAACTTAGTTCAACCTATTCATTTATCAAAAGACAACTTTATTTATACGATAGTAGGGGTGCTACAACGAAGTTTAGCTCAATATTTGGTTACAACTTACTATTTATAACAAAACATGATTTTTTTTCCATCTTCAAAATAGTAGGACTTCTGATTTAGTACATGTTCCATCTAAAAGTCGCTAACTCTGACTAATACTCTCAAAATACACCTTCCTTGGTGTTGGGCCCTTTAAGATCCTACTAACATGGGGATAAAACATTTTATCCTCTCAGTTATTAAAGCTAAGTGAGAGTGGATAACAAATAAATATAGATAATTTCACAACTCAAACATTCTGATCATAACTAGTAGATTTAGCTTCGCACATATATTAGCCCAACTAGGTATTTATTGCTAGTAATGCAATGTGCTATGTTTACATGTGGCATGCATTAGTACCGATATCCTATACCCTTCCAATATACTCATTCGGTTAATCAAAATACCCGGGCATCTGAATACAACATTTAGAAACATAGAGGCAAAGGAGTTGCTTAGGAGTAGGACCCCAACTTTGTTTTACTAAGTTAGACTACACAATGTAGTATACCAAATTAAACTACCAAAGTAGTCAAGTTGCTCAAGCAATGAAAGATTATATGCTTTCAAAAACTAAGTTCATAACACTATGGTTTTTCTTGATCACTTAGAAACCTTATTTTGCAAATTCTAACCAGCAGGCTCCTTTTTATGCTATACTATGTAATAACAACTCAAGTATATTATTCAACACAACTAATCTTTAAGTTTTATTCAACTTAGCTATTTGAGTCTAGTTTTTTATCTCTCTCTAGTAGAAATCTAATATCTCAATTAGGGTTTATTTAGGTAAATACCTAGAAGATTGAGTTAATAATTATTCAACTTTCTAAGTTAGTACAACCGTTCGTAAACACTATATCAGCACCCAATATAGCAACATAATAGTTTAACCAAGATGTAGTTACCATCATTCAAAATCACCACATTAACATCTACTATAGCAACATTTCAATTCGCTCAAGATATAACCATATTTAATTAACATAGCATCAAACAATATATGATATTATGAGCAGCAATATATCTACTCCAAATTTGAGTTAGTAGCATAAAAGTTTTTTATAGCTTCACATGTTTGGCCCGCTAATTCTAGATAAGATAGAGTAAAAACTAAGGATAAATAAGATGTTAAAATATTTTTTTAGGTGATTATCTTATTTTTACCTTATGGTTATTAAGTTAACTAACTCGGCCCTATAACTAATATAAAACTTTATTAAACATATATATATATATATATGTTGAATATGTACCATCCTAACTATGTTACTTATCATGTAACCCTTGTTTATATATATATATATAATTGTAACATAATAATGTAATATAATACTATTATTGAAAGTATCATTTCGATAAGTAATATATGTTAATAGTGTACGAGTATATGTATATTTTTCAAATAACACTAGTCATGTTTAAAATATTGTAAAATAGGTAATTTATCTTATGTGTGAAATCATCATTTATACCAACGTACTAATGGTAGGATTAATGAGACATTGTTTTGAATGCATGACTTATTTTTATACATACATACATATATATATGGGAAAGATGATTCATACAAAATATATATTTAATTAGCTTTTTTACGGGTTATTAGATAAAAGCAATAAAAATACAACCATCAATATTTTAAGTTCAAAATTTGAAAAAAAAAAAGAAGAAGAATTTTATGAAATTGTATGGATAAAATACTTTATTTAGAAAAATAACGAGATTATGGGTATATCTCCTCTAAGACTATTATATATTAATTATAAGATAACACTTATAATTATAGAAACGGGATTACTTAGAAATATCGAACATTGAAAAATTAAATTATTGAATTCCTCCTTTTTCTTTTTTTTTTTTCCCTCTTTTTCTTTTCCTTTCCTTCTTCCTCTTCTTCTTCTTTCTTTTTTTTTTCCCCTTCTTTTCTTTTCTTTGTCACTCTCATCCTCTCTCTCTCTCGCCCCTAAATGGCTTAATCGCCCGTATATATATATAGGATACTTTCATAACCTTGATTAAGGCGACGATAAATATATTATATATGTTTTTATTGGTTCAATTTTACATGAACTTTTGAGTATAATTTTATTATGATTTATAATTTATAAAGCTCCATAATGCACTTCAAAAATAGTAAAACTTTATATTATATACCTAATCTAAAATTTGTATTTTTAGACTAATTAAAATTTAACTTAATAAACTTTATGTTTAATTTATATTGGTTGTATTTTAACTTATTTTTGAAATTTGAATTTACAAGACTATTTTTTATAATTTTTAGGGGACTCATATTAATATTTGGTTATATTCGAAACTAATTTTTCATTGATTTTACATTCTAAGATAAGATAAGGCCCTTGATATAATTTTTTTTAAATATATGATATATATATAGACAAGTTTCACTAATTATTTGAGACTCATTTATATATATAAATGACCTTAGTTTGAGATATTAAAATTATACAGTTACTTTTTAAAATTTTTTATTACTTAGTCATGAGGGTTCAACATATACTTAATTCCAATCACGTTGTTATAAATAAAAAATTTTAAAGTTTATTTTAAGTAATAAACTTTTTCAATTACTTTCTTATTAATTTATATAATTATGTATTCAGTTTAGGTGTAATTCAAATATTCTGAAACCTATGAATGCTTCAAATCGATCAAATGAATAGGAGATATTTGCCCAACTATGTGTTATTTCCAAACAATCTTATATGTTAATATAATCCCATTAAGTGCTAAATAAATATAAATTACTTTTATATATTATCTCGTATCATTAGTAAAGCTAGTATAAACTGTTTTATATCTCTAACCTAAATTATAAGTACATATTTTTCTATAAAGAATATGAACTACTCGAAAGCAAGCAGATCGGGGTTGTGGGGTATTATAGTCTTATTCATACTTATACCTAATTAAGGGAAATGTGCAATCTTATCAAGGATTTGAGACTATTAAGTGGATATGTATTGAACATCTCATCTTGTTTTAACTCTTAGAAGTTCAAAAAATAATGAATGTCATATATTACTATAAAGACTTCTATCAATGGTATTGGATAGTTTTTTAGAGTCAACAATTTACAATGAGATTCATTCTCAATATGCTTTTACTCTCACTTCATTGATATTGTTTGTGCTTGTAATTGCAATTTTGTTAATTTTATCAAAGTTAGACATGCATTTGATAAGAATTGAGCTCTGCATCAGCATTTATCAAGTTGCATAGTGATTAGGAGCATTTGAACCTAACTAAGAAGCATGCAATCGGCTTAAGAAAATAAGAAAAAATTTGTGCACAAGGAGTAATAGAATTGGCCAAGTAGTAAGGAAATGAACTAACCTGATGGTGTTCTTTAGTTAGAGCACTAAATGGTTACGTGAAAGAAGGGAACATTAGTCTGTCAATGGTGATGTAGACTAGCCTAATGGTAGCCTTATTACATAAACTAGCGTGCCAATTCTTGCTTTTCACGATTAATGTTTTTATTTTATTTTATATTTTTAAGGGTTTAACATATTTATTCAATTATAGAAATACCATTATACTAGGGTTGATAGGAATCGGGCTATTGAGCCTTTGACCCACAGTAGAGCCTAAGGATTGGAAAGTCTGGCAAAGCGGATTCTTCTACTCTAACCGACTCTTACTAAGGTTGAGTACTTCTTTATCTCTGTGGTATGTTGAGTTGTAGATTACTCACTCATGCCCTAGTTGACTAATGACTCGGCATCTTCCGTGTCGAAAAGTCAAGATAGAGAGACTTTGGACTGACTAAACCACTTTTACTCCGACAAGTAAGCTGATCGTATTTTTTGTTTGCATCTTTCAACGGCATCACTAATACAGCATTGCCACGTGTATAGAATCACGTGTAGAATCCGTTACTCTAGTGATTGTTTTCCTTGAATATTTAATTTTATCCTTTTGTATCTTATATATTACTTCCTTAGGAAATGCCCTTTTGTCTTTTCCCTTATAGGAATGTTGCCATAAATTCTCGCGTATAAATATTATCATACTTGTAGCTATGAACGGCAGATTGAACATTAATACACTAGATATTTTGTCTCTCATAAACACTACTTTGTTTGCATTTATTTTCACTCTTATCATAACCCTTAAGCAAGGCTAGGTGGTGAGTAACTTCATCGGACTATCTCGTGCATTATATCGAGTTGTGCAGTAAGTTCTCGAAAGTTCCATTGATGTATCATATCCATTAAAGTTGTTCATGGGTTTTTGCTTATTTTTCATTTGCATTTGTTCTTTTTGCACATTCCTCATCACTTCCTTTTCGAGCTCTCGGTAAGCTTAGACTCATTCAACGACTGACCTTGTTTGTTCTTGGTCACGGTTCGCACCATCTTGATATCAGAGCAGAGGTTTTATTTGAGTTGAGGTTTATGTTTGAAGTTTTGTTTATACTTTGTTTTGTGTGTGTGAAATAGAGCAAGTTTCTGTATTTGTTTGATTGTTGTGTTTGTTAGTTGTTGCCTTTTTTGGTTTATGGAAGTATTTGTTGTATCACTTACTTGAAGAGTTTGAGCTTTAAATCTATGGAAAAAATGACTAACCTAAGTGTGAACATTAGTATTAGAGATGACAACAATGGAGTTGTTCACAATGGACGACAGTCTTAAGGAACCCTTATGAGCATTGACGAGAGACTAGATGAGGTGGCTAACCTCTTGGTAGATTTAACCTGAGCTGTTCATGTGTTAGCTTGCTAACCTACTAAGGTCACGCAAAACACCTCATAAGTTGCTCAACCTGCTAGAGGTTAGAACCCAGCTCGACAAGTTCAAGGTGGAGGAGTAGGTGAATGAGTAGGTGAATGAGTAAGACAAAGAATAGACCTAAGAGAACTAAAGGAAAAGGACAAAGAAGAGTATTTTGAAGAGGACCGAGCTCGAGTCCCTAGAGCATCTAACCATATAAAGCTTTGGATTCCGAACTTCAATGAATCTAGGAATGTTGATGAGTATTTAGAATGGGAAGAGAGAGTAGAGTATGTTTTTTAATATTATCAATACGAAGATTATGAGAAAGTAAAAACTGTTACTGTTGAGTTCTCCAGATATATTGCCATGTGGTGGAAAAATTTCCAGGTTATGAGGAGGAAATAGGGCTACTAAGAGATTAATACTTGGCTCGAGATGAAGAGAATACTTGGAAATAGGTTCGTGCTAAAAACTTATTTACAAGACACTTTTACTTGGCTTTAGGAGCTGAGACAAGGAAGCCGAATAGTTGATGAGTATGTCCAAGAATTACAAATAGTAATGATCCGATGTGAAGTGGAAGAACCCTCAGCATGACCAATCTCTAGATTCATCACAGGATTGAGGGGTGATATTTGGGACATTGCAGAACTCCAACGATTCACAACAATGGATGAAACCATCCGAGTGGAAAGGCAGAGAAGAAGCCAAGTACTTACTAGAATGTTGACTAGCTAACCAGGATAAGGAAGTCATCGAGCTTAGTTAAGTACTGAGTTGACCCAAAAGGTAAATGTTCAAGCTGACCAGAAAGGTCAACTCAACAGTAATGTGTTGACTTGAACTTATGAGAAGGGGTAAGGGTTTGGTAGGAGGATGAGCCGAATCAAGTGTTTTAAGTGCCAAGGGTTCGGACATATGGCCACTCAATGCTCGAACTAAAGAACTATGGTGATAAAAGGAGATGTCACAAAGCTGGAGGTAGAGAGTACAGATGAGGAACCCAAGTAGGAAGAGATTACTGTCAAGAAAGAAGATGCCGAGAAAGAAATCATTGAAGAGGACGTGTTTGCTGAGGACTTAAATTAGTTGGTCCTAGTTATCCGACATGCCATGAACTTAGAACCCTTACAGGACGAAGAGTATAAGAAGAATTTGTTTCATATCACTTGTACGGTGAATGACTAGGTGCAGGCATTAATTATGGATAGTAGAAGTTGCACCAATGTGGTATTAGTCGAAATGGTCATGCAGTTAAAGTTGTCGACCATCGCACACTCTAAGCCGTATAAGTTGCATTGGCTGAGTGAACAAGGAGCATTGTAAGTTACTCGACAAATACTGCTGCCGATTACAATTGGAAACTATTTTGACGAGATTTTCTACAATGTGTTGCCCATGTACGCCTCGCACGTATTGCTCAGCCAACCATTGATGTTTGATAAGAGAGTGATCTATGATAGATAAAGGAACATGTATGTGTTCGAAAAGGATGGCCGAAAGATTACACTGAACCTGATGCCACTGAGAGAAGTTAATAAATTGCAGACCCTTAAAGCCAATATGCCGACCCTTATGTTGGTCACATGTCTATTGGAGATGAGGGGGAAAGGTGAACTACCTTAGGAAATAAAAGAGTTGCTGGACAAATATGCTGACTTGTTCCCAGAATAGTTACCCAAAGGATTACCTCTAATTCGCGGCATGAAACATTGCATTGACTTAATACCCAGCGCTGCATTGCCGAATAAGTCTGCCTATTGAATGAGTCCCAAACAGGCTTTTGAGCTTCAACATCAAGTCAATGAGTTACTAGAGAGAGGATATGTTAAGGAAAGTATTAGCCCTTGCATTGTACCGGCGCTTCTAGTGTCGAAAAAGGATGGAACCTGGCAAATGTATGTAGACATCTGAGCCGTAAATAAGATTACAATCAAATACAGATGTCCCATCTCGAGGTTAGATGATATGCTGGATGAATTGAGTGGAGCTAAGATTTTCAACAAAATTGATCTTAATTCTAGCTACCATCAAATTCGCATGAGGTTAGGAGATGAGTGAAAAACTGTATTTAAAACTCGACATGGACTTTATAAGTGGATAGTCATGCTGCTTAGCTTATCGAATGCTCTGAGCACTTTCATGAGGTTGATGGACCATGTGCTAAGACATCTAATAGAGAAGTGTGTCGTGGTGTACTTGATAACATCTTGGTTTATAGTGCTAATATGTTGAGTCACTGTAAATATCTTTGAGCAGTTCTAGATACCCTTTGTGCTAAGAGATTATTTGGCAACTTAAAGAAATGTTGCTTTTGCCAGAAGGAAGTGGTATTCTTGGGTTACGTAGTAAGCCGAGGAGGCTTATGAGTGGACGACGAGAAGATCCGAGCAATCGTTGAGTGGTGACTCTTACTACATGTGCCGATGTGAGAAGTTTTAATAGATTGGCTCTATTTTATAAACAATTCATCAGGAATTTAAGCATCCACACCGTACTAGTTACTGAGCTAATGAAGAAAAACATTGACTTCTGATGGGGAGAAAGGGAGGAGAGGAGCTTTGTTGAGATAAAAGAAAGATCGACTTCCACCCTAGTATTAGTTCTACCTGACTTTGAGAAGATATTTGAGCTGGAATGCGATATGTTAAACATTGGAATATGTGCTGTCTTAATGCCAGAAGGTTGACTAATTGCCTTCTATAGTGAGAAGCCCAGAGGACCTCAGTTAAATTACTCTGTGCATGAAAAAGAACTCTTAGTGTTGATCTGAACATTGCAAGTATATCTAAACATTGCAAGTATATCTGAACATTGCAAGTATATCCAAGCACTGCAAGTATATCCGAGTACTATAAGCATAGCAGCACTATTTACTACCGAGAGAATTTGTCATATATACTGATCATGAGTCGTTGAGATACCTCTGAAGTTAGACCAAGTTATTGAAGCGGCAGGCGAGATGGGTTGAATTCTTTGAAGGATTCAATTTTGTAATAAAATATAAAGAAGGAAAGAGTAATGTAGTTGTCGATGCTCGTTCAAGGAGACATGTACTTTTAAGTGAACTGCAGACCAAATTATTTGGGTTTGTAAGCATCAAAGAGCAATACTTTGGTTTTGGACTCGTATTTGTGCGATGTGTCGATGGAAGAATAGTGGGCAAGTACTATGTGGAAGATGGCTATTTGTTTTGAGGGGGAAAATTATGTGTGCCGACTTGTTCACTACTGGAGCTATTGACTCGGGAAGCCCATAAGAGAGGAATGTTCAGACATTTTGGGAAGAAAAGGACGTATGAGTTGTTGAGTGGTCGATTCTTTTGGCCTAGAATGAGGCGAGATGTGCACTAAGTTGTTGAAAGCTATATTGTGTGCAAAAGGGATAAGTGCTGAGTCGAAAAAGGAAAAGTAATGCCATTGTTTGTTCCAACGAAGCCATGGATCGAATTGAGCATGGACTTTGTTTTCAGACTGCTATGGACTGCCCGAGGCAAAGATTTTATAATGTTTGTCGTTGATAGGTTCAGTAAGATGATATACTTTGTGCCTTGCTCTAAAACTAATAATGCTTCGATTATTGTTGCTCTTTTCTTGCAGGAGATTGTGTGGTTACATGATGTACCGAGGAGTGTAGTTTTCAATAGGAACCCAAAGTTCTTGAGTCATTTCTGGAGGACCTTATGGTATTGGTTGGGGACTAAACTATTATTTAGTACTTCTTGTCACTTCCAAATTGACGGACAAACAGAGGTGGTTAATCGTACTTTGGGATTACTGCTTCGAGTTGCAATAGGCAAGAACTTAGCCAATTGCGACGTCTGCATACAAATGGTCGAATTCGCTTACAACTAGACAGTGCATGACACCACTAAGTAGACTCCCTTTGAAATGCTCTATGGTTTTAATCTCGAGTTACTCCTTAATTATACCCTTGTACTTGTACTCGTGTAAGAGGACCCTGATGTGAGAGATAAGGCATAATTCCTTCAACACATCTACGATAAAGTCACTCGGCATATCGACTAAGTTGCTAGAAGAATGCGAGAGAAAACCAAAGATAGGATAGTTAAACAATTCCAGCAAGAAGACTTGGTATGGCTTTAGCTAATTATAATGATCAACCTACCACCTTTTATGGGTTGTTGTCCAACATAATATAACTGAACTACTTTAGACGTCATCATATCTTGTCCCAGTGCAGATTGTATGATCCACATTGCGATAAATTAGATAGTATTGATGGTGATATGATATCCCCGGTATGACAATGATCCCTATATTATTATCGAGTATTTTAAGTAGGTGTTTTGCTTTAAAGATTTGAAGAAGCGTTAAGTGATTGTGGAATCGTGCAAAATGCCCATAATTGCCACCTTTTCCATTAGAGTTATTTGCAAATATCAATGAGATCATGGCCATCTTGTAAGGAAAGAGCCACTTCAAGAAGAAAAGAGTAAACATGGTGGCTCTCATATCCGTAGACTTTGAAAACTTGGTGTAATTACCTGATCAAGACCAGAATGCCCATGGTGGTATAGGACATTGATGAACTTTCTCTCAACACTATATGGGACGAATTATAGAATTACATAAGATAGTTGACTATGCCAAAATACCAATCATTGCTACATTCCGGACCATTTTGTTTTTGTTGATAAATTGTTCATACTTGTATACGATAACAAGTTTATGGACGGGATTATGGGGGATCATTATGAGCATTCTGAGTGCTATGCAAGCTATAGTTTTTTATTCAACTTTTCATTTTGCAAGATATAATTGTTGTCCATATTTTTAATCGGTTTTTTCTTTTTTTCTTTTTATATTTTACATGTGATCTGTCATCTCTTTTGTAAATGATCTACATCAACTGATGGATTGGGACCATTAATGGGGTCCTTAACGTTACGTGTGTGGATATTAATGTAAGCCCAGATGATGAGGAAGACTGTGCTAATGAGTCTTGAGGGGTTTATAATTTTGATGAGTGTGACGTTTCAAGATCGTCTATAAGGCGTCGGAGAACACATAATGGTGTAGATAGTTGAGCAAAGCTTCCCTCAAACCGATTAGAGGCTAAAATTACGGATCTTTATTGTGTATAAGAGTCATGATTGAGTTTCCTAAGCAGCTATAATTGGACTTTTGTCTCAGACATCGTACAGAGAACTCTTTCTGCATTAAGGGGTTGGGTGGTAAAGTTTGGTTAGCTGTTTGTTAGAATTATGTAGGATGGTCATTAAAAAAGTCATGGTAATGCATTAGTCACTTTGTCATTATACATTAATTATAACAACTTGATTGTTGATTAGTTTGATGTTTTTCTTATTGTAAAAAAAAAAAAAAAAAAAACTTTAGGTGAGAGAGTAGGAGAAAAACAGAAAAATGGGTGAATATTTTGAATCCTATGACTTCAACCATAGGAGGACTTTTTTTAACTAAAAAATGAAATGTTTTTTATATTATCAATTTATCAAAATTTAATGAGTCAAAAACCATACTTTGAAAGTTTAAGTGGTTAATCTGTAATTAAGTCAAAGTTTTGAGAAGGTTATTTGTAATTTCCATAGAAAACAAAGGTAAAATATTATTATTTTTTTAATCCTATCTCTTATGAGGTTTGAATTGAAGTATTCTAATATTTAAGCTTAAGGTTCCATAGAGAGATACTATGTGAAAACTAACTAGGGGTAGGAAAAAAAGCCAATTAGATCAAATCAATATGCAAATTAAACTAAATGAAACAAAATTGAAAATATAATTTTCTGTTTTTTTTTTTTTCAATTTGGGTATGAAAAACTCTAAACTGAAAATTTTTATTTAGTTAGAAAGATAAATAAAACTAAACTGTTTTTTGAAAACATAATAATGTTTCACTTGGTACTAAAAATTTCTTTTATTATAATATAGTATTTGAGAGAGTTTTTACTTCACATTAGTTGAAATATATATATATATATATATATTAAAATTTTATTACCATAATTTATTAATTATATATACAAGTTGACTAAATAAAATTTATACTATAAGCTAGTTTTACGAATAAAATTAGTTGTTAAAAGACAATTGAAACTTTTTGGTTGCATTAATATTGATTTCAACAACCTCCTATATGATACCAATAGTTATTAATTTTTTTATACCAATAGTTATTATTATTAAACAAATTTAGTATATTTTATATGAAATTACATAAGTAAATATATATTTTTTAAAATATAAAAATAATTCAATTCACAAACTAAAGCAAAATTTTATGGTTTGAAACGATGTATATGGTTTTGGTTAGTGTTATACAAAACCATCCAATTGTATCTTTACGACTTAATTTGATTTAAAAAGAAAATTGGACCAAACAAACCCTGTTAACCCTTAGTACCAATTCATTATTTATTAATTTTTTTATACAAACCCATTATTCCCTTCCACCCATTGGATTTGAGAAATTTCTCATATCGATGCAGACAAACATGATGGGGGGTCCCACTCAAAACGATGTACTGCGGGTATACAATAATTACGAAGGGCAAGGGTTTATAACTTGAAATCAAACCCTCATCACATACTAAGAAACATCAACACGCTTCAAGATTTCTATAGAATGCACGTTTGTCCCACAAACAGACACGCAAAGCTCCACTCCACACATAGATGGGGCATTCCAAAGGAAAGGTTGACATTGATTACATAAGAACGTGGGCCATTTCATTTCCTAACTTTAGGGTAGACAATGAGGAAACAAGATTCTCTTTTTCATTTTCCTTATCAGCATATGAATAATTCCTTCATTCCACAACACGGTTAAGCGGAATCACTTGCCTGATTACATTTCAACGGTTCATCTTCATCATTAGGGTTGATATAAATCGTGTGTTTATGGCACCCATTACCATTATCCTATTATACTATGGTTTCGTTAACTAATATGTACCGACATGCCTTAATCATATTCTATTTAATTTTTGAATGCTTCCTAGTATATGTAATCTTAGCCAAAAATTATAAGTATAATATTATAAAGGTTTTCATACGATTCTTATACCTTGAACCATGTTATCAATCCTAAAAAAAATGAAGGCTTTCATTTTATAGGCTTATCATTAGAGATGCATCTAGAATGGGTTTTTGTAAAACTTAAATTTGTCCCTATAGAATTTGGTGTTTCCCAAAATCCTATAAAATTCTATAGGATTTTACTTTTTATTCTCAAAACCCAATCCTATAGGGTTCTTGATCCTATAAGAACGGTTTTTATAGGATTCAATAGACTCTATAAGGGTGGGTTTTTATAGGATTTAATAAATCTTATAGAGTTGAGTTTGTATAAAGTTTTGATAGGATTAAAAAGTAAATAGAAAGGATTCAAGAGAGAATAGAAGGGAAAGAAGTTAAGTAGAATTATGATTACATTTACTGATTTAGGGTTACATTTAGTAACTTACACAATAATAAAATTTGAGAATCAAATGTGTTGTATAATATAAAATTTATATAAAATATATATGTTGTGTAAATTAAGAGTAAATACTTTTATTAATATATATATTTTTGTTGGGATGGGTTTCTTATTAGATTTTTTTAAAATCCAAAACCAACCTTAAACTCTATAGAATTTTAAATCATATTCTAAAACCTAACCTTAAACCTTATTTACAGGGTTTATATCGAGTTTGATAGGTTGAATATCCTTTAACGACCGATCGAAAGTACATCGATGGAATTCAATAATGAAATCTCATAAAAAGGGATCTTGTTAATATCTGTGTTGGAATTAGATAATGAAGTTTTTCATATTTTTTTAATATTGATGATATCTACTTGATGACAAGGCAATTAAATAAAAAAAATGATATATATATTTTTTTCTGTTAATAAGTATGTCGAAAATCCGTTTATAACAAAATTCTTGTTTATGTATCCTCGATCAAGCTCTGCAATAATTCTTTGGTAAGTTTCCCTTTCGATGTCTTGAAAGCATTGATGCTCTTTACTATGTTTGTTTATTACATCGTGATTAACAATAGTTTATTTGAGAGTTACATCATCTACCTTAGTAAATAAATGTTTATTAATTATTTTTTAATCATCTTAAATGGGCACGCTTATGCGTGGTGAGTGCAACGAACCAGCTGATTAACCACTTGATAGTGAGATAATTTAGTAAATTATGTCAAATCTAAGTGATAGTGGCATTCTGATAAGAACCGGCCCAATGAAATTTTAGTACCAGAAGATCAATGCGTTATCATTGCAATAATATTTTACTTCGTTTTTCGAAGGATTGTTACTTTGGACAGTTTCAACCGGCCAATTATATTTAAAAAGTGGCGTTAGATAAGATCATGGATGCTTTTTAAGGACTTAATTTCGATGATTTTCAGTATCGATTATACATTTTGTAGAAAAATAAATTCATCAATAATTATCACTTACTTTATGGTTCTTATGAAGCGACATGTTCTTAGATTTCTTTCTTTTTTTTTTTTTTTAGAATTTAAATGAGAGTATATGTAAGTTGGCGGAATTAGAAACCATATCTCTAAGGACCTAATTTTTAATTCAAAAACAGGATTAATGACACCAATCATTTTTTGATTGGATTTAGTTATCTTGGTTATAAAACCCACTTTGAATATTTCTTTAAAAGTCTTGAATGATGAAGTCGCAAATTGGATATATAACTCATGGGAGATGTATTTAGTAATTAATTTTGAAACGACATTCACCTCATAGTAGGGGTAAAGGGATCAATTTTAAAAGGTGAGTCACGCTGCGAAAAGAAAATATATTACATGAAAAATTCAAATATACATTCTATGCACTTATCAAAAAGCTCTTTTCTTTTCTTTTCTTTTCCTTTTTTTTTTTTTTAGATTCAAAATTCAATTGATGGTTTTCATGAAACACGCATAGGGCGGAGCACATAATGCATTAACAAAAAAACAGAAAGACATGGAAGATATGTATGCGAGGAAGCTATACTAGAAGAAGAAAGGCTTAACAAATACGCAAGCAACAAGACCTTTTCTAAAGATTAGACTATTATTATTATATTTATTTAGGGAAACATTAATAGCATCTCTTTATGCAGTTGCTTTTTCTTTTCTTTTCTTTTTTTAACTATCATATTACAATTCTAAAGGAAAGGGTTAATCAAATCTTGTTTGTTCTGTTTAGAGATCAATGTTTATTATGACTGTAAACGATACTAGTTACGATGGCATAATATTGCACTAGAGTTTGAACTTGATCAAACTTATATTTCTAAGCTCAAGCTTGACTCAAGTTTGGTTAGGCTTATCAGCTTGTTGAGCCTAATATCATAAAAACTTGGGTTAGGTTCCACAAGTTACTCGAGTAACTCAAGCTCGACTCAAGTGTAACTAAATTGATTTTGAGTAATTGTTGAGCTGAATTCGAATAACTTGTAAGTAGGCCTATTTTATTTATACCAGTATCCTAAATATATATATTATTAGATTACAATAATTTAGACTATAGTTACTTTTTCAATCAACACACGATCAGTTTTATAAAAATATGAAAAGTATTTTTCTTTAAGTTTTTTTTGTAATGAATGTTTCGAAAATATTGAATGAGTTCATTGTATCAAATGATAAAAGATTCTTAGGGAAGATTTGTTTACCAGATGCACAATATTTAGGCGGTGGCTTTCTTAAATCCGGGCATCACGATACGATTCCATAAAAAGCAGAACATATACTTGATTCCCCGGAATAGGTATAAATAAAAGAAGAAGGAAATTCTTCTTCTAGAGCAAATACAGAGCCTACGGACCAGAAGCACTTGATTAGTTTATGTATAATAATTATCCGGCAAGGCTACATTATTAGTTCATGAGTAAGCTAGACGAAGTTATACAACCACCATTCTCATAGCTCACCAACTTTTGTAGTTTGAAAGGCATAAATGTTATTTTATAAAAGTAATACTGAGAATGTGATTTCGGAGTACTTACTAATGTGTTAAATCAATGTTTACTTTTAATCTATTTACCCTTTTTCTCTGGGCATATGAGTACTATTAAAGAAAGTACAAAGTTTAATGAAGTTTCGTTAATGGAATAACTATTCCATTAGTCGTTATTGTTCCAGAATAAGAAATTACGATTCCATTTTAGGATTAAAGAAATAGCTATTTTCTAGTTTTTTTTTTTCCTTGTATACTCTAAAATTTATTCATAAGACCTTAAATGAATTAAAAGGATTACGTATTATTTATCTATTTTATTCCGTAAGAATTACGGTTATATTCTTAATTCATCTAAAAAACCAGTCGCATCATAAGTATTTCTAGAAAACTCGTCAACAGAAAATATATATATATATATATATATATATATTTAACAAAAGCCTCGAAAAAAAGATGTGATATTTACACAGCAAACTTGAAACTTACTCCTTTGGCGAAAGGAAAAAAAAAAAAAAAAACCTTGAAACTTGCGCTCTATATTTTTCTTTACCATTGGATATTCTAATATTAATTTTAGATGACCATATATCATTTCAAAAGAATTATAAATTTTTATAAATCAATGTTGAACGTTCCTCATTAAATTGCAATCCCCATCTTCCTTTTTATTTTTCCCCCACTTTGAATTGTAAAACCATCGCATCAAATAGGGTTAACAAGTGTATAAAATGCACCCGTTAATAATAAAAACCTTCTCTTATAAAGGGTAGTTCAAATATTTTCCCAAATATTGATATATTATATAATTAATTGCTTCCAAAAACTTTCATAATTGTACATGGCGAGCGAGCACATGGTAGTTAGGGAATGAGACCTCACCAATACCTTACCCTATAGGTACAAATTTCAAAACTTTATAACTTATACCTTATTCTGTGGCACCTTAAAATCACCTTATATCATTTACTTGTATCTTATAGATATAAGATACTTTGTAAAATTTATAGTTTTATTTTAAAATTTTCCTTATATATTTCAATATAACTATTTTTTTTAAATATAAAACAAAGCTGACCTTCTTTTTTTTAAAAAAAAAATTAATTACTTAATTTAACCAATCTTTCAAATGATGTCAATGAATGGAATCAATTAAAACTTGTTTATGACCAATTTTTTTTTCTTAAATAGTTATTTAATCATTATTATTATAGATGAATTTATGGAAGCATTATACAAAACATTATTTGTGTAAATAAAATATTCATTTTGTGATAATTACATTGTAGAGATATTGAAGGGATATTGAAGGGACTAACTACACAGTTTTAACAAATGAAAGCGGTGAACATTGTACTTAACGAAAGATTTACAAAGTTTATTAAAATGTGAATAAAATATTCACAAGATTACACAATCTAATAATTATAGATATCGCGATAATATAGAATCAGACAGTTAACTATGGAAAATTGAAGACATAATATAGAAAACAGAATAAAATATAAATTCAAACTAAAACATTTTTCTTCCTCAAGGTACATGCACAATAAAATAATCTCCTTATACATTAAGAAAATCATATTTCACTCTAGTTATAATACTAAATATTTTATCAAATATAAAATAAAGAAATTATTCCACAATGGAAAATGAGTAATTGACTTATCATGTGACTTATAGGTGGTACTAGAAGTAGAAACTAAGAACTTGGATTCTCTTACTTTGAACTCTACTAGATGATGGATTTAGCAAAAGAGGAAAGAGTAAGAAGAAAACGACAATAGAATAAAGATTAAAGATAAAAAATGGAAGGGGAAGGACGAACAAGCATTCAGTTTAGCATTTTTGATAGGCTGGGCTTTACCTTATTTTAACGAGATTATATCCTTTATTCTTTAATTTTATTTAATCACTGTTATAAGTTGTGGACCTTAGAACTTGTATTTTATATACTTCAATGTACAGGTTTTAAGGTGAGTACAGGTAGACATATGTAAAGGCCGGTTTCAAATCGTGAATTAATTTGAAACCGGCTTAAACCCGCTTTAGTAGGCTTGAACCAATTGTTGAACTATCAAGCTTTCAAAGCCAAGATGGTTCAACTATGATAACCTGTTGGATTAGTAGGCTACTGAATCGACGAGTCGAACCACCTTTCAACAAGCGGTTTACTTGACAGTTTAAGGCAGGCCTGATCTTGAAAATTAAAAAATATATAATATAGAATATATATAATCCAAAAATAATATATATGCTATATATAATATATAATATACTATCTATAATGCAAACAAGTATATAGTATATGTAATATATAATAATTAACATACTTAATATATACACTATAATATACATATATATTATACTGTATATAGTATACTATATATATAATATAAAATCAAAATTACATATTTATGCTCATATAATTCAAATGAATTGTTTTGGGATAAAAAAAATTTAAACCAAAAATAAATTTTTTTTCACAAGCAACGACATAAAGTCTTAGATTAAGTTGAAAAGAAAAAAAAAACTAATAGTTTATAAATTATTTATAATAATTAATTGAAATTTGGGAAAAGCATAAAAAAAAAAAAAGAAAAATCCTATTGTTCAAGGGCCGTTGAACTAACCCTTAAATTGTTGGTTAAATAAACCATCCTAGGCCTATCCCTTTTAGAGTAAGGCCCTGTTTACTCTCTTGCTAGCCTATGAACGAGTAGTTCAAGTTCAACTTGACTTGGTAAACACCTCTACATATAAGGTACCCTAACTTTTACTCGTACCATATTATGTGAGAATAGTCATGTGGTGTTAATTACCCATTTAGAACTTATTCGATCAAGTAGGGTCTGAATAGATATCTTGTACGATGGAGTTACTTGCTTACCTCTATTGTATATACTTTCCAAATTAGGGTTGCAATTAAGTGTGTGGTTAAGGGATATCTGACTTATCGAATTCGATAAAAACCTTATAGGGTAATAAGATCGGGTTTTTGGGACATAATTTAAAATTCTATAGGGTTTAAGATTAGGATTTGGTGTTAAAAAAAAAAACTTTATGGAGAACTCGATTTGATAATATATATATATATATATATGTAAATAAAAATATTTACTTTTAACTGATGCATTATGCATACCTTACACAAGTTTTATATTATATAGTACATTTAATTTTCAATTTTTATTATTTTATAAATTTGTAAATGTAATCCTAAACTTTTTTTTTTTTTCCTTTACTCTCTCTTTAATCTCATCTAAACCTTATAAATACCTGCCTCAATAGAGTAATTTTAATTTTATAAAAACTCGGTCCTATAAGGTTTTGTAAAACATTAGACCTTATAGAGATAGGTTTGAGTTTTGTAAAATCCGCTTTGATTGCATCCTACTCCAGATTATAAGAGTCAAGTATTTGTCCACTCGTAAAAGACATGGAGCTGTTTTTTCATGTTCGATGAAAAATTTGATGTGGATCCAAACATTTTTGAAACATAAGTCTACGTTATTTATAATGCTTACATAATATTATATATAACATTTGTCATTAGTAGTGTTGGTATATGGTAGTATCTGCTATATATAAAAATGGTTTTGATTTATGCTTTCAAGAGATTTACATCTATATTAGATTCGCTATCCAGCTAAGAGAGGTTAGTTATGAAGGAAAAAGGTTAGACCCATGCCTTGTTTCAAGAAAAGTGCTCGGTTTTGAAAAATTTAGGCATAGGCCAGTTTGTTGATATGAACCGGCCTACGAGGGTAGGGACTAAGTGTTATGACTCTAAAGGGGACCTACTATGATTGTCTAAAATTTTCATATTACGTGTGTACCTGTAATATAAAGACCGTTTTGTAAACCAAAAATTGCAAGACTCTAAATAATTAGTCACTAAAGTTTTTATTTTTTGATTTAATTAACTTACTATAATATATAAGTGACTATAGATATTCAATAAGCCACAGTCCATCATAACCGTAGATAATCGGTATCTCCTACCAAACAATAAGATCAGATAATAAAGATCTAAAACTTAAATTTACGAAAGTCATAAAATCTGAATATAGTATTAATAATTATATGTAATAATTCAAACCGTTTACACAGTTTATCCTTAGGTTCTAACTTTTAAGCACTTCGACACTGGTACTCAACACTCTACTCTTAGCCCATGTTTGATTATCTAGCAACCTGTAAGAGAAAACTATTGGTAAGTAAGCTATAAGCGCTTAGTGAGTTATCTCTCACATTATACTAGCAAATAGGTTATTAAACAGTTTATTAACAAACATGTGAATACATGAATAAGCAGCATGTCAAACAATACATATGTAATTGATCGATGCTGCATACAACATTAGATTTAACACTCTTCGATGTAAGGGTTGGAGATACATTGACACCAATCACAACTGGGCTCTAGCACCTTGGTTTTTAACCATATATAAATATATATAGAAATTCTCTGTTTCATGAAACAGGTTTCTATTTCTAACAGTTAATAGTATACAAATATCTAAGTTTAACGGTGAGGTAGCCCTTGCAGTTTATACTCATATCTTACAACGGTAGTCTTTAGACATGACCTTCAGTCACCCATGGTTAGCATCTCTGGCATTAAGTAGACCTACGAACCAAGGGTAGGGTTTTGTTGTATCAATATTCCTGTATTGTATTAATCAATTCATGTTGGAATCCATCTCTTTAAGGCCCTTTATTACTAATCACGTGAGGTGATGATGGGAATATTATATGCAATGTTCTTGCTTTTGCATAATCCATTTAATTTCAGTTAAGTTGAATATAATTAAGTCAACTTATGAGGTGATCAACAAATATCAACAAACCATTGAATTATATAGCAATAAGTCAAGCCATCAATTATTCAATTATTATGTTTCACAATCTTTTACACAATACACAATCAGTATTCAAGCACACACATAACCCATACTTTCATGCATCAAGTTATTAATATTTGCTTTAAGTGCACTAATTACAAGTATAAAACAAGTATAGAGTCATCGGGAGTACTTACTTAGTCATTGAGTCTATTGACGGTTGTAATAGTCCATTAGGTAAGTTAGTATCCATATCGGGATTACCTGATATTTAGGGAATAAGAAAGGTAATAAGTATCTAAGTGGAATAACTAAACTATTTATATATTTGATACTAACTACTTAAATTACTTATCTATTCTTATGAAATGTTTAGTTAAAGCTTTTTCATTAATCGCATATAACTTTGTCGATTTAACTCTGATTTTTATAAACTATTACCCGCAGTTTTGATTGTTCTAACCCGCAGTTTTGATTGTTCTAACCCGCAGTTTTGATTGTGATAAAAGAATATCATAAAGTTTATTATTTTGACTTGAAAAGTTATAAAATATTAAATTAGGCTTTTCTTAGTATAATTACAATTTAATAATTATTTAAATTGTATACTTGATAATTTTCTTATTTTGGGTATATTTTACTATAATTACTTATTTTTTTACCTATTTTTGAGATTTAATATTTGTTAATTCAAATTTTTCTACTTTATTATTTTTTCAATTAATTAATTAATAATAATTATTATTATTAATTACGAAAATTACCTAATTATATATATAAGTGATGACGTGGTAATATGTGAGAGTGCCACATGTCACACTTGTACATTTTTCATAATTTTCTATTATGTTCTTATATTTTATGGTATAAGTATATATAGATACTTATTATTATATTTCATTAAATTTTTTGATTTACTTAAGTATTATTCTTTTTCCTAATTTACGGTACTCTTAATTATTTATATATATTTATTAAATTAATATTATATTATATGGTATGTATACTATTTAAATATACTCGTATTTCTACATATACATTATTATTCATACATGTACATTTATACACATACTATGCATTATATAATAAATTATTCTAACTTTACTTATACATTATGTACAAGTATAATATATACTTATTTATACTTTATATATTTATGTACCTATACGGTTATATTATATGTATATATATACGAAAATAAAAAATACACTTAATAATACAATACATACATATCACGTCTAGCCCCTTGCATACATATGTTATGCAAAAATTTTATAAATAAAAATAAATAAGTATATATATAAATACATATTACTATTATACACATATACATATATACAATAAAAATTAAAATACTATATATATATATATATATATTCCTATACATATTCACGCCTACCTGCATATATATATATATATATATACAGAAAATATGAAATATATACATAAAGGAAATACAAAATATATACATATGTACATATATACAAAAATACATAGTACATGTGTATACATATCATATACCAAAATAAATACTATTGTACATACACATATATACCCATTTATACATATATATGATATTCAAGAAAATACTATTTACATATACACATATATATATTCACGTGTACGTACATACACATAAGAAAATACATTGTTTATATATATTATATACACATACATGTACATACTTTATACTATATACAATATACATATATATATTTACACATACATACATGTAATAAACAAAAAAAATACCTAATATACATGTATATACTATATGGTACATATATATATATATATATATATACAAAAATTAAATAAATACTTTCCTAATTACTTTAGTAATTTGAATAATACAAACCACTTAGTTTCTTCTCTTCTTCCTCCCCTTTTTCCTTTTTTTTTTTTCTTGTTCGGTTTTGTGTGCAGGTTTTTAACTTTGTTTTGGTTTTCCTTTTTCTTGTTTTTATTTTTTTCTTTCTAGTTTTGGTTGCTTCTTAGATCTAACGTGATCAAGAAGGCAGGAGAAATAAGAAACAAAATGAGCCAAGCAATTTACAAAGTAATAGCTAATCCTTACATTAATGAAGATACGATAACATAATCATTATCTTTGGATTGTTTCTTTCTAATTAGAACACCTGGAGGTCGAAAAACAAAATAAAGAAAACGTGGCTTGCAAGATTATACGTGTAGTAAGGAAAAAAATTTAGGAAGAAGAAAAAGAAAGAAAAAGGAAGAAGAAAAAAAAAATAATTATATGTAATTTTTCCACACATAAAAATAATATTTATAAATTAATTTTAGGATTTTATGAAAATTTATGAATTTAATTGGTACCCGTTATGTTGATAATTTTTACAAGTTATTTCAATGTTTTCGTTAAAGTTTATACACAATTACATGATTTAGTTGATAATTGTGATCGATTATGATTATATTATTATTAAGCGATATTTATTCTTTTTATAAGCTTAAAGTTGTAATTTTAAGGTTTTAATCAAGTTCGGGTTCGATTTCAAGTATTTACGCGTATATCGGTTTTAGGTTTTTTTTTTTATACGATTTAGATTTCAATCGATTTTCTAAGGTTTTTATTACTTATAATATAATTAAATTTATAACTTAATAAAATTTTATCTTATTAGGCCTTATTGGCTTCTAAAGTTATTTATAATATTTGAGCTTAATCTTACACACAAATAACTAAATTTACGAGGTTTATATTAAACTTGTTGATAAGTCATATTATTAGTAAACTACTCAAGTTTGATTTGATTGTTATTTAAATTTGAGTTGAAAATAGTCAAATCGAGCCCCATCTATTTGAGTAATTAATCGAGTCAAACTCAAACCTTATAGTATTAAACTTGATTAGCTTGTGAGCCTAATCGAATTTGAGTTGAGTATCAATACTTATTGAGTTTCGATATTAATGTCATTAAAATAAAAATAAAACATATTTTTTAAATAAATCGAGTTTAAACTAGTTTAATTTAGTTGAGCTTGAGTCTATTGAATACTACTTCAAGTTGAGTTTGACGTCAAAATTCTAAGCTCAATCGAGTTAGAGTTTTGAAATTTTTATGTGAACTAAAGCTTAAACTTAAGATTATATCGTCTCATTTGGACTCATTTATAAACTTAGTAGAAACATAGGTGGTTTTCGAATTGTCCATGGACACAATGGATTGTCGGTCAAGGGTGATTCATTACCCTTGAATTGTGAACCTGATGATTGTTCTTGGAAGAAAAAATAAAAAAATTAATTATAGGATAAAAAGAAAATAAAAATATTTGATTGCATAACATTGAAAATTGAGAATTTAAACTATTTCAATATAAATTAAAAAATTATTTTCCATTCGTAACATTTAAAATGTTGCTATTAATAATATTATATATACCTTTAAAGTGTGTTTGGCTTAGTATAAATAAACTTTTATGTAAAAGGAAGTTCTCATATCTTAGTAATGTGTTTCATTCCTTAATTTTTTTTGCATATGGCTAATATTACAATTAAATCTAGGTGTTGTTTTACATAAATAAATGCAAATTTAAAAATGTACAAAAAACTATATGGTTGTAATTTTTTTTATTAATTACTTTAAGCTACAATAAGAGAACTGGAGGATCTAGACACCCATTTGGAATTGGCCTTGAGCGCACTATTCCCAATGTTCCTATTGTGTGAATCGATGGTTTCCGACTGGTTCGGGTCGGATGAAGACCTATGCCAAGGTCTAAATAAACAATACTAAATTCGGTTCATAGCAGGTTCATAGCAGAATAAAGATGTTGATAATTTTTGGTTTAATCTTCCGGAGTTACTTTATGATTAATCCGTCTAATTTAAAATGCCATCTATCCAAGTTTGTCTATGTTATGATGACTCAGTCATAATAGGAAAAGGGTGGTTGCAATTGCAATAAAACATCCACTTACCACTTCACTCGACTCTGTATATTAGAATTCATATAACATGTGGTTCGCTCTCCTCTTCCGGCTTCCCATAACCGCGTAGGATCCTGCCTAGTGCTATGCTTTCTCAAACCTCAATTCAAAAACACTACGATGTTTGATTACGCGTAGACTTCCTTGCTTGGTGGGATTGCGTTGGTTCTGTCTGAACCAACCCAACTAAAAATTGCACCAGGATGAGAACGGTAACAAACCTAACATATCATTCCAACTACGTGAGTGAGTACAAGAAAAGTAAGGTATGAGTCATATATATATTCTAGCCTATAAGGCATAGAATTTAAACTTTTGGAATTAAAACATACTAACCTACTCGGTTGTTATATAGATTCCTAATCATGTAAGTTGATGGTGGCAAGGTAAGAGTTCATTTCACTTGAATGTAAAGTGAAGTGATTTAAGACAATATGGATATATGGTTAACTACACATCCGAATTGATGGCAATATGTCTCTCAGATCATTTATTCTTCATGGATATGCATCGTGTTTTAGTTGTATTGGATTATACAGATAGGAACGACTATGTTCCTACTCATTTAACTCCTAGATGATTTGTTTTTCCGCGAAACCTGGTTGTGTTGCGATTGTTTTGGAGCACATATTTTGTGATACTTCACAATGGACGCTTAAGATGAATTTTGTAACTGTTATAAGGATTTTTCTATAGTTATGTCTTTATTTTTTATGGAGTTAGTGTCCGTATTTATCTAACTCTTGATTTGCATTCATTTAAATTTAAACTATTAAATGAATTTTGAATTCTATATTTTTATGAAATCGGTATCATCTTTCATTTGATCTTTGATTTAATGTCAATCAGATCTAAATTATTGAATTGATTATGGTTTTAACTATTTAGATTTAGTATACATCAAATCTATAGCGTGATAGAAGGTATAACCGGTCTCATCAAAATAGAAAACGGGACCGTAGAAATTCCCATGTTATAAAGTCAATTTAATGGTGAACAATTAATTGTTTTCAAATGATCATGTCCTTATGAAAGATTATAAGTCTTGGCAATTGATGAATAGATGTTTGAGTATATGTTGTTCTTTTTCAGACAATTTTACAGGAATTTTGTGCTTATTTGCTTTGGTTTTCTCTCTTAAAAATTTGTCGTAAACCAAAAAAAAAAAAAAAAAAAAACTTGCCAAGCTTTGCAAATTTGTGTGATCATCAAGAATTAAAATCAAGAATGTATAAGAATGCTATTTTTGGTTGAACACGACATTGAGTTTAATCATTCAATTTCTATTAAAACATTTATTGGTTAAAAATTTTAATATTATCATTTTTTATTCATTTACTAATATTATTTAATAATTTTTTATAAGATGAATGTAGGGTATCGTGAGACTTGTATTTTTTTAATACCTTAAATTATAGGTTTCGAGATGGGTGTTGGTAGGAAGACCTTGTTATTGATGGGAAATTTTAGATCGTGAGCTTTCAAGGCCCATTCCAACTTTTGTGGACTTTAAGTCATCTTATCTCGGCCTACGACTGGTTTGTGGTAATCTAGGTGCTTGGCCTTGGAAGGTCATCCGTTGCCCAACTGACCTCTACCATCCCTAGACCTCTAGTAGGTAGGGATGGTTTCTCAATCCTCGTACCTAAGTTAAGCTCGTAGAATAGATCCTATGGGGACCTCGAACCTTAGCGACCTGATAGGGACCTTGAATCTTATATATGAGAAACACTGTGGTCTTATCACTTCGTAAGTACAACTAAGGTATCACGTCACTTTCAAGAATCTCAAACCTTATCTAGTTAAGAGATACACTTTACTAATTGGGCAAGATATAAATCCATTCAAGATTTCTCCTTGAAACCTATAAATAGAAATCAAAGCCTTTAAGTAAGACATTGACTTAAGTATTGAAATGATTGTACTGGACGAGTATCTAGTGCCTACTAACTATCTCCTGTTTTGCTAATCCAAACTTTTCCTCAAGGCCTAAATTGCATAATCTCTATCGATGAAATTCAAACAACAACACCAATACTTGTACCCTACGCTATGGGAGTAAATTCTAAAAAATATGTATTCAGAATCTATCGTCTAATCCTGGGTACCTATTTGAAATCTATCCAATCGATAAGGTATGAGTGAATACCCTATGTAATAGGACTCTTACTTACTCTTATTTCCAACTATTTCTGTTATAATATTTTGCAATGTAAAATATGTAAGGTTCTTTGTCTATTGGAGGAAGATGAGATTTCATTAAATTGAACTTAATCTAGGTAATTAAACTAATGAGAAGGAGATTCAAAGATTTAATTTGAAAAACCGATAACATCTTATTAGAGATGATAATCTAACAATTTGGCTAAACAAGAAATTTTGCAAGAGAAGAAAAAGTAATATTTTTGGCTCAATTTTATCAGAAGAAGGTACTAGCATTGCAAGTGCCTAATTTATAGCATTATTGATTATTTAATTAAATTATTTATGTAATAGATTATAAGTTAAAATGTAAAACATATGAAAGGCTTTATTTGTCTTGAGATAGTTATTAAGAGTAATATTATATTCGCATGATTGTTCATTGTAACTTTTCTTGATTCCTCCTATACTTAATGTAACTTCTCTTACATTTTTGAAATTTGATTAATATACTCCAATAGGGATGTAAGGTAATTAAAGTGTTTTGCATGTTAAACATAAATATCTTTATACTATATCATATACGGTAACATGCTCCCTCAACCTCATGATTCAAGCATTAATTTGAGGTTGGTGTACTAATTGACCAATGGAGAATTAGAGATCTTCTTAGTAAAGAATGGCAGCACTCTATTGGCTAAATGAGAACCTAGACATTAGGCAAATGCCATTGATTGAAACGTAATCGGGTTTCATTGCTTTTTATTTCTTTTTTTAAATAAAATATTTGAGTGGAACAGTGTTGTATGATCCACTTATTATATGATAGCCTTTTTAGTTATCTCTTAGTCTTGAGTGGACAATTTTTTTTTTTAATTTTAGCAAAATTTCAACCTTTTTTATTTTTCTTATTCTTTTAATTTATTTATAATTTAATTAATTAGTGTTTGGTCCAAAATAAATTACTTTGTTAATGCATATTTATAATTATATTATTTAATTAAATTAACTGTTTGAGTCAATCAAAGACCTAATGGAAAAGTTAATAGCATTAAAAATAAAGGACTCTTTTACAAAATTTTGCAAACATTGAAGTCGAATGCGTAAAACAAAAAAAAAAAAAAAAAAGACAAGACAAAAGGTTTAGGATTAGTATAAAATAACAATCAAACGTTGAGAAATAAAAATATACTTTTCCTTATAATTTATTAAAAAATATATTGATAAAAGTCATGTTAAGTTGGGTACAATATTTTTTTCATATTTTTGTTCTTTCCATTTTTTTTCATCTATTTATTCTTTGTACAAATTATTTACTTAGCATGTGTTTACATCATGACATGTGACTTTAACTTGTATATAAAAGGCAAATGTAACAGAATTAACTAACTAATCATTTTTCATTTTTTCATAGGAACTTTTGCTTTTCGTCTTCTGCTTAACAACACTAATTGGTTTTCCTTTGATTACAGAATTTCAGTTATTTACATGGTATCAGAGAACTTTAGGATTCGATCTTCAATAGAATTTCGCAATAAATCATGGTAATTATGTTCCTAGCTATTTTTATTTTTAGTATTCAATTTTCGAAATGAATAATATTTGGACGAATCAGCAATTGAATCAAACTTATAGTGATCCATTGTATTTGTCGGGATCTGATAATCTTAGATTCGTGATTTCTAATATTGTGTTTAATAGAGTTAATTTCCTCAATTGGAGTCGATTAATTAGATTAGCCACAGGAGTTAAATCAAAACTCAGATTTATTGATGGTTCATGCATAAAACCAAAAGATAATTCTAATGATCAACAGCGATGGATTTGTTGCGATTATATGATTTGTTGTTGGATCCTAAATTCCATGTCGAAAGAGTTTTCTAAGTGATTCGTGTATGCTAGGTCTGCTAAAGAATTATGAGAGGACATATATGAGTGTTTTGGTTAGATGAATGTCTCTTTATTGTTTTAACTACAATATGAAATTGTTAATGCTTGACAAGAAAACAATTCAGTTTCAACATATTATAATAGGTTGAAGAAAATTTGGGATGAACTAAGTAGTCTAATTGTTGTGATTGATTGTGATTGTGGTGCCTTAAAGAACTATTCCTGCAACATGTTATTTAAACTTCAAGAAGTAGAAAATAGAAATTGATTATTACAATTTTTGATGAGTTTGAATGAAACTTATGAGAGTATATGTAGTCATATTTTGTCTTTAGATCCTTTACTGTTAGTAAGGCCTATTATCCGGTTTATCAAGTTAACAAACAAAAGCAAGTGTCTAGTAATCTAATTAGATGTGATAAATTTTTTACTTCCCTAGTTAAAACTTAGCCGAGGAACAATAATGGTGATAGGAAAGACATGAAGTTTAAAGGGTCTGGAAAGATATCTTGTTCATATTGTAAGAAATCAGTACACTTAGTTGATAATTGTTTTGAGATAATAGGTAATCCCTAATGTTATAAAGGGAATAAAGATAAAAAGAATCAAAAGTTTGTTGCACATGTTGCTATAACTACTTCTCACTTAGTTAATAATCCTTTGGAGGATTTTGTTGACTATAATGTTGTAGGTAACGCAATCAAGCAGTTTAACAAATCTGAGTTGATTTCAAAGATATGTTAGCAAGTAATTCACGTGATGGAAAGGAATGAAAATGTAGACTCTGGTGATTTAGCAACTATGAACTTTGTAGGTTAAGCTTTTACTCTTAACTCTTTAGTAGGTTCTTTTTGTCTTAATCATAATGTTGTTGATGAATGGATAATAGATTCAGGAGCCTCTGATCACATGACCCTTTATTCATCTATTTTAATTGAAAAACAAGACTGTAAACATCCAATCCAAATTAAACTTCCTGAAGGAATACTTAAGTTTGTTCACACCATTGGAAATATCCAACTAAATGAATACATTGTCTTAAACAATATACTCTCAGTACTTGAATTCCATTGCAAACTTTTGTCTGTTAATAGATTGATTCATCAAACAAACTTGATTATTACCTTTTATCCAAACCATTGTGTGTTTCAAGACTAGAAAATTGAGAAGATTGTTGCACAAGGTGTTGTTAAGAAAGGACTATATGTAGTGAAGTGTGGTACTTGTCCTATTTTTGCAGTCTCTTGTAATGTTTCTCAAGAAGTGTCTTTAGGTATGTTACATAATAGATTAGGGCATATTTCCCTATCAAAACTTAAACATTTGCCACTTTATGATATTGTTGATGAAAGAGAATTCTAGTGTGATACTTGTAAGAAGGCTAAATTCCATTGATTACCTTTCATGATAGTAGTGTTACCTCTTTACATATGTTTGATCTTATCCATGTTGATAATTGGGGTCCCTATTATACACCTTCACTCTCAAGGGTAAGATATTTTTTTAACAATAAGGGATGTTATGAGCTGAGTTACTTAGACTTATTTGGTATAAACTAAACAACAAGTATTCTCTACACTAATCACCTTTGTTGCATATGTTCAAAACCACTTTTACATCACACCTAAATTTATTCGCAGTGATAATGGAAGAGAGTTCCTTTCTTATGAGTGTCAAGAATTCTTTAAAGAAAAAGGCATTGTACATCAAAGAACCATGGTCTATACACCTTAACAAAATGCAATTGTTGAAAGAAAACATTGTTGCTTGATTGAGATGGCTAGAGTATTGAGGATATATTTCCAATTTTTCTAAAGAATTTTGAGGAGAGAGCATGTGTTAGCTGTTACATCTTTAATAAACAAAATACCTTCTCAAAAATTAAATTAGACTTCTTCTTATCAGTTGTTGTTTCATGAAGCTCTATCTTACCTTGATTTATGCATAAATGGATGTTTGTGCTAGTCTACTGTTGTTAATAAAACCAAGGACAAGTTTGATTCGAAAGGACAAAGGTGTTTGTTTTTGGGATACCTTCATAATCAAAAGGGATACAAATTGTATGGTCTTGATGACAAATTCTTGTTTGTTAGTTGAGATATCTTTTTTGTAGAATACATCTTTCCTTTTGAACATTCCTTACACACTTTTGATGAGCTTGACTTAGCTCCTTGTACACATAGTATTGCTAATTCTCATCTAGCCCCTTTGTTTCCTTAAGTTCAATCAACTCCTAAGTTTGATATAACATGTTTCTCATCATCACCTCTTCATATTCTTGATAATACACGCTTACTCTCTACTTCTGATTCTGCTTCTTCCAATCCTCTACTTTACAGGTCACAAAGAATCAGAAAAACTCTTTCCTGGCTTACAAACTTCATACATAATGTTCAATCTAATGCTACTTCATTTGCAGCATCTTTTAAAACCTTACACCTCCTTATTTATGATTATATCTTCAATAATATTCTTAGAGATTATGTTGCATCATTGGCAAATGTCTTAGTTATCTATGAACCACAACATTATTATGAAGCAAAAATTGATCCCAATTGGGTTAAGGCTATGAATAAGGAAATTTTAGCGCTTGAGGCTAATCAAACTTGGACTTTAGTTGATTTACTGCTAAGGAAGAAAACAATAGGTAGTAAATGGGTGTAAAAAATTAAATATAAACCAGATGATTCCATAGAACGTTGTAAAGCAAAACTTGTAGCTAAGGAGTACAATCAAATTGAGGGAATAGACTATGTACACACTTTTTCTCTAGTTGCAAAGTTAACCACAATTCATTTGTTGTTGGCCTTAGCAGTAATAAAGAGTTGGTATATGAATCAATTCGATATAAACATTGTTTTTTTGCATGAATACCTTAAAGAAGAAATTTGTAAGGACCCACTTAATAGATATGTGGTTTCTTCACATGGTAAAGTTTACAAGTTAATGCGATCATTGTATGGCCTTAAATAGGCATCACGACAATGGAATAAGGAGTTTACCAATTTCATTTCTTCCCTTGGTTTTATACAATTGGAAAATGACTATTCTCTTTTCACATGAAGTTGACTAGATGAATTTTTGGTTGTGTTGGTTTATGTAGACGATGCATTAGTGACAGGGAATTCTTTATCAGCAATATAGGATGTTAAGTTAGCTTTGTACAGAGCATTCACAATTAAAGATCTAAGGGACGTTCGTTTCTTCCTAAGAATTGAAGTATGTTGGATTGATGCTAGATTCATGTTGAATTAGTACAAGATTTTACTTGATGTCTTGGCTCATGTTGATTTGTTTTGTTCAAAGCCAACCAAAATTCCTTTTTTGCAGCATATAAAGCTTGATCGTGATTCAAGCACTATCTTATCCGATCCATCTAGATATAGGCAAATTATTGGTTGCCTTCTATATTTGACTATTATGAGACCATACATTGGATTTGGTGTGCAACAATTAAGTCAATTTGTTAGCTGTCCTTGTACCACTTACTTTCAAGCTGCACTACATCTCTTAATATACTTGAAGGGTACATTTAATCATGGATTGTTTTATGCGGTGTCTTCTTCATTGACCTTTACTGGATTCTTGGATGCGAATTAGGGGGCAAGTGTCCTTGACAAAAAATCTCTAAATATTTATTGCATGTTTCTTGGTAGTTCCTTAATTTCATGGAAGACAAAAGAACAAACTATGGTTTCAACTTCCTTAGAGGAAGCAGAATATCATAGTATTGCTTCATCAACTAAAGAGCTCTTGTGGTTTTCATACTCGATGCACGATTTTCACATTAATGTCCAGCTGCCAGTTGCACTCTCTACAAACGGCAAATCAACAATCTAGATTGTAGAGAACCCATGCTTTCATAGTAGAACAAAACATATTTCCATTAATGTGCACTTTACTTGTGATCACATCTATAGTAGATTCTTCAAATCACTTATGTACCATTACGACTTCAACTAATAAACCTCATGGAGAATGTCAACTACAATTTTTTTCCAGTACAATATATTTTTATTCTTTCATTTTTTTTCATTTGTTTATTCTTTGTACAAATTATTTACTTAGCACGTGTTTACATCATGACATGTGACTTCAACTTGTATATAAAGGATAGATGTAACTAATCATTTTTCACTTTTCCACAAAAACTTCTTTTGCTCTTCATCTTCTACTAAACAACACTAATCGGTTTTCCCTTGATTACAGTTTTTCAATTGTTTACAGGTTAGTTTTACAAAATATAGAAAGAATTGTAAAGGGAAGAGTTTCTTAAAATATTAACATTAAATTTTGAAAAACTCTTGTCGATCCCTAAGGATGATCCTATGAGAGAGCTTACATGTTTTTATCAAGACAATAGCAATAAATGAAACATTAAACGTATAGGATGGGTCATAAGAGGTTTTCACCTAATTCTTTTAGGTTATGATATTTCGGTCAAATATTGAATCAATCAAAAAGCATATATGCTTACATAAAGACGGCAAAAGTGCTCTGGTCAGAATAATTTATTTAGCTCTTAAAATATTATGTAATATTTTAGCCACTTTATACCGGAAATTCAACATCACCTTTATACGAAAATGGAAAAGGTAACTAAACTATCGTGCAATAATGTTGCAATTGAAAATACAGGACATAATGGTATCCATCTTTTGAGTTATGAAGCTTCTACTCCACTAGTTAATCTTGGTGCTTTAATGGTGTGTTAATAGTTAGCAATATAAGTATATATATATATATACACACACATATATACATAATAGTTTTTATTTATTTTTTTTCTTTTTTTAATTAGCTATTACATATATTATAACTTTAGAGAAGAAAGAATTAAATTTAATTCATTCCGATTGAATATCAATTCCCATTTCACTAGGTTAAAATGGTCTTAATTTATATATTCTAATTTGATTTTTAGCTTTCTTAGTAGCAAGTTAGAATGTAATAACAAAGTCTTTGCACTCTTTTCCTTGTATTAAAAGAATGATTATATCTCAAAATTATTGTCTATTGGATATTGTAGGTGTAAGGTTATAGGCGCAAGGGTCATGTGCATACTACATATCAATTCGAGTTATATGTGATTAAGGAAATGACTTAAATTATATGTATAGGACGATTAAGTGAGTTAAGGTAGGAATGAGAAGTAGATGATCTTAATAAGGCTCTAATACTCATGGTAACAAGTGGAGGAGTTAAGAGGCATTAAACTCCACAATTGATGAAGAATGAAATAATGTGCTTTAAGTGTTCAAGTGGTTTGATCTTTCGAAGCAAGGTTTTGGCAAAGTAACAAGGCTTGTATCAAGATCTCTTTTTGCCCAAATGAGGGAGGAAGAATGGTATTTATAGGAAGTGGCCATTAATCTCATATGTAGGATCATGATGTGGATTAATGACTAAGATTAATCCTTTTCCTTAATGGATCAAATTGGCTCCTTCTTTTGATCCAAGCCTAATGAAAGTCTTATTTTTAATGTGAGTTAATATTGAGAAAAGTTGAATTGAACGGATTGATCTAATAGACCTTACTTTAAATCTATTATGTTAAATCTCTCTTGATCATCCCAATTTTAACGAGCGAGTCCTATCACCTTAGTTTAAAAAGTCAAATCCGTTTTAATCATTGAACTTAAGACTCATGAATCGAATTTAGCCCTTTAAACATATGTACTTTCTAATATTCCAAAGGTTACTTTTAACTCTCAATGATATTTGAAAATATGTATACAATCCAAAACTGTTGCTAAATCCTTAAAATTATCACTAAAGGAATTATAAATTGCGTTTTTTCGACTTCAAGGACGACTTGAGGGTATGTATATATTTATGGAGTTTTGGGGAAATGCAAGTGAATTTTGAAAGTTTGGAAAGGTCATATCTTACCAATAATTTTGAATATGTATTTACAATTTCTCCTTATAAAAATTCACGAATAACAAAATAAATAAATAAAAGGAAGCACCATAATAATGTAATACAAGAACAACAAAAAGAAGAAAAAAAGAGAGGAAAAAATCGAAGAAATCAATGCATCGCTTACAGCTTCTACGAACCTTCACAATTTTTGAGTTATATTTACAAAGTCACTAAGAACCTTCATATTGTTTCGATCATTTATCGCAATGAAACCGTTGACGTAGAATAGAGTACAAGTCTTCTCATCTGAAGTGTTCCTTGAGTTGGTTCAGTTTTTTGGAAATGGTTTGGGTCATTATTACAACTGCCAAACAATAACCCATGCATCTTCGCATTTCCTTTTCTTTTCCTTTTCACAGTAACTAATATCGTTTTTGATATACGGAAATTGTCCCAAATGGAATGGATTCAAGAATAAAATGACAAATGTGTTTCTATATTTAGAAATGTGCGAGGAATGGTAAATTCCAGTTATGTATTATAGAGATATTTGTTAAAAATATCTTAATTTGTGGATGGAATAAATACATTTTATATATTGAAAGTTTATTTTTATAAATTTTTATTAATGATGTAGAGCGAAATTGATTCGAAATATGATAAAAAGAATGGAATTAGGAATCGCGATTTTATTTTGGATTCACTAAACATTATATAAGACTATTTTATAAAAATTTTGATGCATAAAACTATTCTTTTAAAATTTAAAATGTATCCATTGATGACATGATCAAACTTCATGTCTTTCAATCATAGTGTGCACTTAACCTTTTTTTTTTTTAATAATTCAATGCGCATATTACTGGTTTTCTTGGAACATGCACTCCTGCTCCGATTTTCCTCTCAATTTTCGAAAATATGCATTTAAGTTCTATTTCACCATATAATAAAATTTATAACGTAATAACGATTAATAAAACAATCACAAAATTAAAAAAAAGGACAAAAGATTTTGACTGTGTTTTTTTATGTTCATTTTGTTGATTAAATATTTTCTCATTTATAATTATTTTTCAATGAGAAATCATAAAATAAGGATGTGAGTGTATGCTTTTAAAAGGAAAATGGTGAGGGCTGTCCTAAGAGTGCATTTTAAAGTACTAAAATGAAGGAACCTTCAAGTTTTCCTCCATTTGTTTTTTTTTTTTTAATTTTTAAGTATTTAATATGTATTGGAAAGTATAGAAATTTTCTTTTTGCGAGCTCCCAAGGGCATGTTTATAATTACAAAAAATGAAGGGTGAAAAACTTTATTAACAATTATATGTTTGATAAAAAAAATTTGGTCACTTTTCCTTATACTGTTTGGATAATAAAATTTAGAAAATATTATTAACTTATTTTAAATTCTCCATAAAATTTCTCAAGAAAGTTTCTTGCCATTTATCATTACTCTCATATTATGTCTAGTACGGTAGAATGATTTGGAATAAAATTAAATGGAATTGATTGGAATAAAATGAAGAGTGGAATCGAAAGTCTTTTCTCATGTTTGGAAACATTCATAAAATAAAATGAAATGTAATGAAATGAAACGTGTATGTAGTAACAATCGATAAAAATACCCTTAAATATTAAATATCAAAATTAAATTAAAGGTTAAATAAATAATTTGATTAATAGTGCTAAATAAATGAGGAATGGAATCAATAGTTCTACCTTTGAGAAGGTGGAATCGAATTCCTCTTTTAAGCCGAAATCGTAATTCTAATTTTTAAATGCACTTCCAAACATAAAGAAAGGGAATGGAATCCGCGATTCCATTTTAGTCCCTTCTTGTATACCAAACATACCATTATATCACATTTGTTATAAAGTAATGGTTTGGAATGGAATAAAATAGAATGGAATGAAACAAAATGAGGATTAGAATGAGAAAATATTTTCCTATATTTGGAGACGAATACTGAATGGGATGGAATGTAATGTAATGATATTAAATGTTTAAATAGTATGATTTATTGAAAATATCCTTATTTATTGTATATTATAATTTCTTTGAAGGTTAAAAAGGTAATTTTAATTAATTATAATTAATGAAATAGGAACAAAATCGTGATTCAATCTTCTCAAAGGAAGAATCAAATTTTTTCTTAAAGTTCTAATTATTGATTCTTTAGAATTATGATTTTAGTTTCAAAATATACTATCAAACATAAAAAATGAGAATAGAACCTAGAGTCATAATTCAATTTTGATCTATTCCTACGTACCAAACTAAATATGACATTATAAGCACCCCACTTTTCTTTATGAAATGGAAGCATAGTTCGTGCTTGAATCTCAAGGGGTGTTTAACCAAGCACCATCGCTCTCTCTCTCTCTCTCTCTCTCAAAGTCAGACCATTTGGCAGCACTCCACATTTATCTAGTGGCTTGCAAATTTTTTTCCCATCTTGTTTTAAAATGCGATTTTGAGATTCCTAAAAGAATTTAAAAATTAGTAAATAACTTTAGGAAAGTACTCAAATAATAAAATGAAAAAAAAAATAAGGCTAGTGAAGATACTACGATGCCACACTAAATACTTCCTTTAGACAATCACTCGTAGACATACCTAATAGGTGCCCTAAACCCACCTATTAACAAGACATAGAGATAGACTTAGAAAAGCTAATTATTTAAGTTATTGAAAAAAAAAGGAGAAAGTAAATATTCTATTCATTTTTTAAGAGTGAAACTTACGATGAGAAACCATGCACTTGCAAATATGACGCAATAGGTTCTATTTTAAAGTTATAGTTAACTAAATAAATTTTCTCAAGATACTATTTATTTATTTTTAATCATTATTTGTTAGTAAATAATAATAGTCATATTATTTGATGCATTAATTCTTTTTATAGGTAATATTAGTAAAATAAATGGGGATCAATAAACTATTGATTATCTAATTACTTATATTAAGGAAGCTATGTGTCTGAAATCGCAAGCGAATAAAACTATTAAGAATAAATACAAAAATTGAAATCATAATAGATTGAGATAAACAAATGCAAGATAGCAAAACACAGTATGCTTAAACCACAGTATCAACCTAAGATAGACAAACGAGATATGCAAATAACCGATTTTTAAGTTAAGCGAATTTGGTTGGATCCGAATTATATTTGTCACACTTAATTGTACTTTTAATAATATTTTTGTATAAGCTTCTCTTTTTGTGTATATATATATATATATATATAATGCAAGCCATGTTTAGCCAATGTATACTATAGCTTTCAGTTAGATATATAACATTACATTCAGTATTCAACTATATAAATTATTGCATAGATAGTAAATTATTAAATAAATCATTCCACCGTTCATTTATATTTTTTAAAATATCAACTATTGAATTTAGTAAATAAAAAGAGAAAAACCTGATCTACAGAGTGGCGAAGATGTAAAATTTCGAAAGTGAGAGGGGATTTCCATAGAAAGCCAATTTTTATAACGCGCAAGTGGTTATGCTTCACTTCAGAGACTGGGAGGAGTTTCAATTTTCAACTCTGTTCCGGTTCGTCAATTATACTGTCCCTTTCTCTTACTTCATCAGTGTACTCCTTGCATAACGATCCCTCAGATAAGGTCCGTTTTTCTTTGTAAACTTCATTCATTCGATTTCACAAAACATTAATTACATCAAAAATACTTAAAAAACCAGAACCTTTTTATTTTTTTTACCTCTGTTTCACCATCATATGTTCATGTCTTTCTGTTCTGCTTCTCCCGCTCTGTTCCTTGCTGAGTTTTGTGAATTCTTTTGAGTTTTGCTATGAATTAACCTAAAGGTTCGGCCTTTATCAATAGCTGTGGAATTCGGCAAGTGGGTTATCTTGGGTTTTGCAGAAGATTTGCTGATGGAAGATATTTTTGTGCTTTTGCTATGCTCTGTTCTTAGCACAATGGGCATGAGGTTCTCTTTGAAAAATAAAATACGAAACTGTTATAAACTGTTTCTGAGTTCTGGAATTTCGCTTTCTGTTGGTTTTGGATATGGTATTGTTATGTAAAAATATTTTTTCTTTGATTGTGTACCCTTGTTCTGTTTTCTTGAACAATGAAGCCGAATTACGTAAAAAGGGGGAAAAAAAGAAAAACTCTTTTCTTCTTTCATTCTTCACTTTAATAATACGTTTTACAGACAACGGACAACTATGTTTGAAGGAACATATAGTAGTAAGGTATATGGCCTAACGTAAGTGGAATTCTCATCTAGTGAGGCAGAAGTCTAATAATATGATTTTGCTAATAGTGCCCCAATACTTGGTAAGCATGCATAATTAGGGATTTTGTAATTTTCAATCCACTTGTATATCTCGTAATCAGTGCATTGAAAATTGCACTTTTTAATTATGTTTAGTTAATGCAGGGACATTCATGAGCAATACTGCTAATAATGATTCCGGCAGGATTTGTTAGTTAATTTAAATTGTTTTTAGTTTTTCCTGATCTATGCATTTTTGGGTTGAAGAAACAGTTTGGCTTATTACTTGGCTTCGGTTCGCATACGAGCCTTAGAGTGCTGTTCATTCCTAGATCCTTTACATAAATTCAGTCGATGAGGAGGTTAATTAAAATGCTTTCTATAACTTTTTGTGATACAGCCAATGGCGTGATTTGTTGATAATAAATTTTCTTTGAACAAGCTAGCAAACAGTAGGAAGGAAATAATTAAGAATACATGACTAGATTAATTTATATTTTAGAAGCCTACTGTAAACTTTCCCTGGAAGAATATAAAAATCTGAGTGCTGGGGTCATTGGTTTGCCTAGTGGTTGATGATGAAAGAATTAGAAAAAAATATTCTAAGGCTGCAACTGGACAAGGCAGGCATATCTTGGTGGTCTTAACTTGGCAACTAGGTTATTCCCATTTGTTTGATTGGCTTTTGAAGTTGCGGCCTTTAGCTTTCTAGGCATAGTTTTGATTTCTGTAGCCTTTACTCCTATTTTCTTTCTGGTTGTCATTCTGCTAGGATAAAATTCCCTCATGATGTTGTGTATTCTGATGTGCTTTCTACATGATAGGTGGCTTGGATTTTTCTTTCTCAGCATTGACATGGAAATGATGTAATGAACAGAAGCTAGTTTTCTAACAAGCAAAGAAACCACCAGACATTGAACAAATTTTTTCCAGTCCTTTAAACATTTGCAAAACATAGTAATGGAACATCTCCCGAAATAAGAATAAAAATATGTTGTGACAGAATATATCCAAGATGTATGAGAACGGAGTGATGTGAGTGCTATTTGCTTTTTGTATTTTGTGATGTTGAAGCAATCTACAACCTGAATGGTTCCTTATTATAATCTATTTTGATAATTGTTATAAGAATTTAATCTCTCTCATTATGAATCCTGTTTCCAGTTTCAGGAATCCTCTCTGTTTAAAGATGATTATACAATCTGCATTGCAACAATTTCTTCTTATTGATGATTGTTACCATATCAAATTGTGGTTTTATTGCAAAACTTAATTCTTGTTTTGTGTTCCTGCAGATGATTTTTATGCATGTTGTCTCTTCTGATGAGAGTGAATTAGTTGAATGGCTTGTAGAGAATGTGTTAAAACTGCACTGAAGACATAATCTCATCCAACCTGCTTCATCGGATATATTAGGGGTATGACCTCTGATGTTACTATGACAATGAAATATCATCAGACGTGTGCTGCGGGACTGGTGTCCCATTGACCGTATGCCATACTTAACAGTAATACTCTAAAGAGAACAAGGACCAAAGTCAATCTTAAATGCAAGCCTCAGACCAGCATAGAAGTTCAATGATGTCCGAGAAGTTGTACTTCCAATCAATTCAGGATGTTGACACCTTCTTTCCGCAGTTTCATGCTTTAGATCACCAGCCATACTACTACGAAAGCAGCCAGGGAAAACATCTCCATACATATGGTTTCCCAGAAAAGTACTGCACCCTGGAATCATCATCCTTAGCAAATGGAAGCTATAGCCTGTACAGCTCTCCCTCGACTATGAGCTTCTCCTCCACCAGGAGTCCTGTGTCGCGGCAAGATTCTTTTTCTTGGTCACCTGATGAATGGTATTCCCCTGATGATACCTATGGCTCCTCAGTTAGTGGTTCCTGCATAACTGATAATACCATTGATTTTAAGCACAAGTTGAGAGAATTAGAGACTGTGATGTTTGGGCCAGACTCTGACGGTCTTACCAATTATAAGGCACCTTTGTTTAAAGAACTTGGTGCTGTTTCATTGGGAGATAGCTGGGGACAACTATGGGATGCAATTTCTAGAAAAGATTTGAAACCGGTACTTATTGCCTGTGCTAAAGCTGTTTCAGAAAACGACACCCTGATGGCACAGTGCTTGATGGATAAGCTCCGTGGAATGGTTTCAGTGTCTGGCGAACCAATCCAAAGACTCGGAGCATATATGTTGGAGGGACTAGTCGCACGACTATCCTCTTCGGGAAGCTGTATTTATAAAGCTTTGAAATGCAAAGATCCTGAAAGCGCTGATCTCCTTTCGTACATGTATATCCTTTATGAGGTGTGCCCATATTTTAAGTTTGGATACATGTCTGCAAACGGTGCCATTGCAGAAGCTATGAAGGATGAAAAAGAAGTGCACATCATTGATTTTCAAATTGGTCAGGGAAATCAGTGGATTACGCTAATCCAGGCTTTTGCTGCTAGGCCTGGGGGGCCACCCTGGATTCGTATAACAGGTTTCGACGACTCTACATCAGCTTATGCCCGTGGAGGAGGTCTTGGAATTGTTGGGAGGAGGCTCTCAAAGCTTGCTGAGTCATTTAAAGTTCCATTCGAATTCAATGCTGCTGCTATAGCTGGTGACGATATCCAACTCCAACATCTTGATACTAGGCCTGGGGAGGCTTTAGCTGTGAACTTTGCCTTCATGCTACATCACATGCCTGATGAGAGTGTCAGCACGCAGAATCATCGAGACCGACTACTGAGGCTGGTTAGAAGACTATCACCAAAGGTGGTGACTCTTGTGGAGCAGGAATCAAATACAAACACTGCTGCATTTTTGCCACGGTTCAGGGAGACACTGGATTACTATAAAGCCATGTTTGAGTCAATCGATGTTACTCTTCCGCGAGAGCACAAGGAGAGGATCAATGTGGAGCAACACTGTCTTGCAAGAGACTTGGTCAATATCATAGCTTGTGAGGGGACCGACAGAGTGGAGCGACATGAGCTCTTGGGAAAGTGGAAGTTGCGATTCAAAATGGCAGGATTTTCTCCATACCCTCTAAGCTCATTGGTGAATGCAACAATTAAGACGCTGTTGGAGAACTACTCTCATAAGTATAGGCTTGAAGAACGAGATAGCGCTCTCTATCTCGGATGGATGGGCAGAGATTTGGTTGCTTCTTGTGCATGGCAGTAAGGACAATATTGGAAAACACTTTTCTTTATGCTAGTTACAGCAATCTGAGCAACCACTTTAACATGTGCTTTCTGACAGATGAAAAAAAAAAAAAAAGAGAGAGAGAGAAAAGCTTGAATGTGCTTCACTTGCCCATTTTAGCTTGTTACGCTTCATATGTTGCCTGCAGTTATGTACTCTATTCACCCTACTATACCGGGAATAGAGTACATAAAAGTGAAATTATTAAACCATCTGGGGCTGCAAATCTTGGTTTACAATTTCAAGATAGGAAAGGAACTTGATTTTCGATTCATGTCCTCAATTTGCAACGAAAACATGGAGTTGCCAGATGTTTCCTGCAAATTTGCTGTTTCTGCTCTGGTTGCTGCATATTTTCCCCCTGTTTTTAAGTTCTTGCTGAGTATAGCTGAAGCTGTTGATTGAAACCACAGAAGCGAAAACTAGGATAGCACACACACAGCTTATCTACAAACGACAGTTGCTGAGAATTCTATGAAAATGACTGTCTTAATACTTAAATCATAAAAATAACGTGAGCTTGGCTGGATCGGTTATTTAAAACGGTAAGGATGTAGATGAGCTAAGCTGGTTTCTAAACCATTCAAACTTAATCGACTAAAGTTCTTCGTTTTTGGTTCTATTCATGGGTCCAGGAAGCTGAGTTAAGTATATATTTTAGCCATGCCGAGTAGAATCTAAGTTATTTGAAGTTAGTCTAGTTTAATTGGGTTCAATTATATTGCAGTCTAGTAAATTCAAGTCCAAGCTATTTTAACAAGCTGAGTTAAGTATATATTTTAGCCATGCCAAGTAGAATTTAGGATGTTTGAAGTTAATCTAATATTAAATTGGATTCAATTATATTGCAGTCTAGTAAATTCAAGCCCGAGCTCTTCTGTTTAATTTTTCAGCATATAGCCCAATGGGTTTGCAAGTTGGGAAAAAAAAAAAAAAAAAAAGGGAAGGAATTTGAGTTAGTATTTAAGTTTTGCCGAATGGGGTTGAAACCGAATTTGAGCTATGTGAACCTATATTAACATTTAATCATGTTTGATTCAATTACAGCTGCTTTGAGCTCGAGCTTGCACGTGAGTAATTTATCAAATTTGAGCTTTGCAATATTCCATTCAACTGATATATATATATATATTATTTCATTTATTTATTTTGTTTTATTTTACCAAAGTTGAATTTATATTTAAAGTTGTGATGCAATTTGTGCTTGAATATGGGTTTGAATTAAATTCGAAATCTACTTATTTAGTTATTTTTTTCTAAGAAAAGCTTAAAATACTTGTTTGATTAAAAGAAGTATGTTGAACTTTTATTGAAATAAAGGGAGTCCAAACGTGCGAAGCTCTACATATGTTGTTTGTGAGCTGAATCCAGAATTTTTGGAATTGGGTCCGCTAGATTTGGTACAGTGAAGTAAGATAAGTAGTAGGGAGGGCCATAATACAAAGTGTTATCGTCTCGGACAGGCTCTCAATGGGCCAACACAGAGCGCGAAAATTTCATGGGCCAGAGGTAACAGGCCATTGATTCAAAATACTGCGATGCAATTTTGCGTTATGATGCCCTTAACATTAGTTCATTACTCCATATACGCGTTTTACTTTTTTTTTCTTTTATTTTTTATTTTTAACTTTTGAATATGTACAGTTAGACCCATGCTTAGCATTTTTATCTTTTTGTACAACAATAATAATAATATTGTAACTAAGTGGTATAAATAGTAGTCTTTTAATGGAATGGATCATATTTGATTTTCTCCATCTCACAATTGTTCTAATAGTATCTGAAAGAAAAATAAAAAATGAAATGCTAGGTTTGTCTAAAAAGAGGTGGGCATGCCACTCCTTTAGGTGGCTTGCGTGGTGGCTCTGTAATATTAGATGGCAATGCTAATCGCTATCCACTTAAATAGTGAGTCACTTATCACTAAAATTAAAATATAGGATTGATTATATATAAAAATGGTTGCATTTTTAATTGACTTTTTTAGGTGTAATAAATATGAGTCATATATGTATATATATATACACACACATGACACACACATACATGGGAGGTAAATAAAAGATGAATTCAAAAGTCCTAGAGATTGCTTTGAGAAAAATTAATATTACAATGCTATGAATCAATTTATGAGGTTGAAATAATGATAGCCCTTCCCAGCATCACACTTCACAATAAACACTAGAAATAAAGTTGATTTCTTAAGAATTAAATCCCACAATTTGATAATAAAAATAATTTAAGAATTTGATTTCACAAAGGAACATGATCATAAAAATATATATATATATATATGAAATCTCATTTATTTTCTTATCCTATCATCAACAGTAAACACTCCAATACTTTGCATAATTCTTACCACTTCTAAATCAATTTTGTCTTTTATTAGTCCGATTTCAGGCAACTAAATAATATAATAGCTAATTAAAACTTGTTACAGACCTAATCTATTTATGAATAATAGCTATTATATTACGCACTCAATCCTTTCCAGCGAACAACGAGCGGTTAGCGCAGGAGGCTACATAAGATCCATCATCTTTCGCATAATATAATCAGCATTTAATATGCAATGAAGATACTATTGGTATCTTTTGGTGTAAATTTTAGAAAGATTGGCGATGAAAGTAGTTAATATGCCCAGTATGCTGTCATAACTGGATTAATGTCGCTTCTACGTTGATTGGAAGTGTTTCTTTTAGCTACCGATGAGGACTCTTCCACTCCCATTTATTGTCTTCATTCCTCAATTCTTACAAATTTCCTCGTACTGTTTGTAATGTTTACGCAAAATCATAGGAAATTCTGATTCTAAATCTCGAGGGAGAATAGATTCCTTCCTTGTCTTTCTCATTTTTTAGACCACCATCGGTTAATAAAAGAATCTCTGTTTTTACGAGTAGGTATTAGGGAAAAAAGAGACTCTTTACTAGCTATATAATAAGTGTAAAGTTCAATAATAACTAAAAACAAATAAGAATTTTTTATATGTCCATCATCATATTAAAAAAATTATTATGAGTGGTTACAAATACCCTTATGTATTAAAATTTTATTTATTTCGTATTGATTATTAGACAATTCACATGATGTGTATTGATCCATAAAAACCTTTCTATCCATAAAATAGTTTCTTACTTTTTGGTTGGAAAGAGCATTACGATCACTTCAATGCCCGCACACCCGATTGAGAAACGCATCTAATTTGCAAGAATTCAAGTCAAGAAGGCAGGCTAATGGTGGAGTGGAATCTGCATTGCTTTGTTGACATGGAAATGGAAGAATGCCTTCAATGTATAGGCACCGAATTCACATGTCCACAGCCATGCACATGCATGCACCTACGGGCAAGCAGAAGCACATAATGTATCTTGAACCCACTTTGAAGGTTAAACGATTCAAATCGAGATAGCAGAGTATGATACTCAAGAACTCGAATTCAACGAATATTTCGGAATTGAAACTTGATTATGAATCCTACCGAGTTTAAAATTTTGAATTTGATAAGAGTTGGAGAAGTACTCTATTGATTTGAACTCGACTAACTCAATTAATAAACAAACGGTATTATTTATTAATTTAAATAATATTGATATCCAAACATGATTTAAACTTATCTAACACTTAAACTCGACTTAAGCTTTGATTATGCTCGTGAGTTAGTCGAATTGAGCATCACAAATTTTGAACTTGACTCAATAGATTTATGGAGTTGTTGAAGCTTTAACCTAAATTAGCTACGGTTGAAGAGCATCGAGTTACGTTTGAGTAGTTCGTGAGTAGATTTATCTCATCTATCTTTCTAGTTTAATTGCCCACCAACACAATTATTTTAATTTTTATGAATATATTGACTCTCTAAAAGTTGATTGGCATGGTAAGGTGGATCCAATTTAATTCTTAATCACTTCTTTTTAAAATTTTTTTTTTTCAATTATAAAATCTTCGCTTGTACATACAGAATATTTTGACTGTGATATCATGGTTAATTTTTCAAATAATTCTTGTTTCCTTAACTTTGCATGTGTGCTTCAGATCTGAAAATTTTTCTCCTATTTCAGCTTAAGTAAATCTTACGATGAATTTGAATGCACTTAAAGGCCATTTGGTTTTGACTTAACATTTTGAGGCATTGATATGCATTCTCAAGCTAGCACTTGACATCCAGCTCATGTTGATCACTACCCTTTGCTTTTTCTGCACCCTAAAACAGCAAATAGCAATCTTCTTTAAGAAATATCTTCACTCACCGGCACTATGCAAAATTCGCCAGTTATTCATCAAATTCGAGATTCCTATTCTGCCTTATAAGCTATTAAGAATACATTTACGGTTCAGATAGGGTTATAAATAAACTAAATCTGTTTGCCTACTTTTCGTGTTTTAACTTAATAGTTATTGAGTTTAATCTAATCAACTCCACATAGTCTGAGTTCTAGTTTCAGCTCGAGTTATTATACTTGTTTATCAAGCTAAATTAGAGCTCTAATTATTTGAATAAACGTTTCGTGGCAGCATCCTGATTATTAGTGACGCTAGTGTTACTCGAAAACACAAGATTTTATGCATGACAAGTGAATCCATCTAGAGTTTACCTATGAATTATGGGCATATCCTGAATATATTAATACCCCTATTTTTTCTGTGAATGAGGTTAGATTTCAGGATCATATTTTTAGATTCATTGTTTCGGTTATGGCACGAGAAAAGATACGAAAAATCTAAGTTGAATGCTTTTAGAGTCCTTTTCGTACATAAAAAGTGAATGTGACGGGCATGAGATACATAATACACCATAGAAGGTTCATTGCAAGTGTAACTGCAAGGTTGTGGAATTAATAATTACTGTCTCAACCACATCAATGCCACTTTGATTACAGCTTGAAAAGGAAGATGAAGAAAACTATTTTGCTTCCAAGTGTTTCTTCAAGATCCGGAAGAGTCAAGTCCTTGAAACAAGCTGACTATTGAATGTTTTCACAAGCATCATATGGATCTGCCGTAGATGTGGATCCTTCTAGGGCAAGTTCTGCTTAATAAGCTGAAATAAAAACAGTTTCTGTAGACTAGACTGAACCAACTTGACCACAGATTTCTTGTATTATTAGATGAGCAATGAGGTCATTCACTTGAAATTTTATTTTTTATTTTTTATTGTAAATGGGGTATATATTTGGGTCTTGTCGTTGTTTTTCAAGACATTTTTGACGGATTAGAAAAATCTTTTATGTATTCAAATATCGATTACATATTTTATGAGAAAAAAAAAATCGTGAAAAGATAAATAGTTTTTTAACTTAACATCATAACAAATACCGAAATACCTACTACTATTTTCCTATATTAGTTTTTCTTTGCGTAATATTCCTATATTAGTTTTTCTTTGCGTAATATTCCTATATTAGTTTTCAGGATGAAATCTCTATAGCTTTATGCAAAATTGTCATTTGACTCAAATTTAGACATAAATATACTGAAAATCACGAACCTAACTCCAATTATATACAAACTTTTTCCGTTGCAATTCCCGACATCTTATATCCTTCTGATTTCTGAAACTACAAAACCATAAGTGATTTTAGCGTACATTTAAAGAGCTTAAATAGTTTGAGATTGTAGAAAAGTTCAAAATACATAGAAAAGTTCAAAAAACTTTTTCCATTGAGCTTAATGTAATTTATTTATTTTTTCGTTTTTTCTCCCCATCCAACTATCTCCTACATATTATATTTATATGGACGGAGAATCAAACTTATCTCTACCAAGATAGCGATATTTCATATCATTAGGTTATGTCAATTTTTTATTTTTCAATTAAATTACATAATCTGTTGTTAAGTGGTTGTGGGAGAGTAGGTACAGATAAAAGTATCACGTGCGTGTAACGTGACACGTGTAAAGTAATGTTACACGTGACTAGAAAAATGACTTGAGTGATTTGCATAGGATGATTATAAGAGAAGTATAGGAAAGAGGAGTAAATGATCTTAATAAAGCTTTAACACATATGGTGAGAAGTAAAGAAACTTGATAGCATCAAACTTCAAGATTAATGAAGAACAGGGTGGTGTTCTTGAGGTGTTTAAGTGTTTGGTATTTGAGACAGAGTTCTCACAAAGTAATGGCGTTAATAGGGTTTTTTTCCCCAAATGAGAGTGTGAATAAGGTATTTATAGGAAATGGTAATTGATCATATCCGTTATATCATGATAGTGAATAATGGTTAAGATTAAACTCCCTTGTTAATAGAACTTAAGTGAGCTATTTTCATAGGTTTAGGTTTGGATAAAAGCTTTATTTATTATTTTAGTGTAAGTTACACCAAAAAAGGTTGGATGGAATGGGCCGATCGGACGGGCCCTACTCTAAACCTGTCATGCCAAATTTCCTTTGATCATTTCGGTAATTAATGAGCTTGGCTCTTCAGGCCTTGTCACCCTAGCCCAAGGAGTTAAAATCATTTAATATTTAATCAACGGGCTTGAAGCCTAATATTAAATTTGACTCTCTGTATTTTGCCCCTTGACCAAAGTCCTTCGGGCGAAGTTGAAGGCTTTTAGGCACTGAGTAAGCCTTTTAGATGACTCAGGCACGTACGTGCTATCGAACAATCGTGTCATTGCCAGATTAATTTGAGAATTGTCTTAGTGCACGAGTTCGCAACACCTCTTAACCATATGTCATGCCTTAGCTGGCTTAGGTAGTTTATTGCCCTTAAGGCAATACTCTGAAATAAGTCTTCTTTAATCTGTCTCTTCTTGAGCTAAATTGTCTCTTTAATTCAATTTATAAGAATTACTGGTTTTCTTGAGTTGAATTTATACACTAAGTTCACATTAGCGATTTTATTGGGTCGACTTCATGTGTCAATGTCACCTTGATCTTTTTCTCATATAAGGGTACTCTTCTTGTAAGGTTTTTATATATAATATAAATACTTTGTGTTAACCAAATCTTATTTGTTATGCTATAATTGATAGTACGGTGGTCCTGTTAGTTGGTTAGCGGGCAGGGGTCAAGGAGGCAGCATCCCCTGTGGGGTTTCCAGGGCAGCGCCCTCGAAGCTCAACAAAATTCCCAATCTCTATTTAAAGAAATTCTTTGAAAATATTTCAAGAAAGCATCCTTAACAATTGACCTTCCATTTTTCATCCTTCTATGATTAAGCTCCAATTATTTTCAATCTTTTCTTCATTACCTTACCCTACCCACCTACCCCCCCCTTTTTTTAGAAGAGATGCTTGATCGTAGCATAGGCTCTTTTTATGATGCAATTTTCGTCCATAGCATAGTCCCAATTTAAAGTATGGCCTAACCCTACATTGTAATTTACATTCCACAACTGGCTCATATCATATTTCATCATTTAACACCAGAAGAATTTATACCAACCCATTTACCTATATTAGTAGCACGGCACCAAAATGAGATTTAGAGTGTTTCTTTTATCTTGTACCCCATTAACAACCTAAAAAAGTGTCATATAGTTTTTCTTTATGTCTTCTATTGCCTCAAAGGTGACAAACCCACAAAACCTAGTAGCCATTTTCTTTTATTACCACTAGAACATAGTGCCAATGGCCAAGCTTCTTCAATGGATGGGTAGGAAAATATTGAGCTTCCCATTTCAACTATGATCGAGCTCAGTTGTAATACAAGGCATGAGCTTGACCTCCAATTGGCTAAGGACAGTGATGAAAAATAAATTTGAACCCAGCCACTGTAGTGAAAAAAAAAAAAAAAGAAATAGTAGCTTCCCCAAGTGAGCGTGGCAAATTATGATACCCATTCCTGTTTTATTTACTCTTTTTGTTCCCTCTTTTTTTTTTTTTTTTGTCTTGCTCTGTGTTTATCTGGTGAAAATAACCATGGTCCAGTGCTTGTAAAATTTAGAATCTAGTTTCTGATGTGGTGGACAGTTGTATTATTTGTTTACCGTCGGTGGAGTTGAAAGCTTGTTGGATTGAATTCTTATGTGTTGTTTCTTACTTCCCTGTATTGTCATTGAACTCTGATTTTATAGTACACTATTTTACTGTATGTTGTGTGCTGTCTTGCCTTGAATGCCCTATGGAACTATTGACAAATTCGAGATTGTGGACATGTTGCAAGGTTTGGGACTTAAAACATTTGTTTCTCCTAAGAGGATGAATAGGGAAAAGTGAATGGGATACTTTCACTTGTTGTAATTGCATTTAGACCTCGCAACTTGAAATTTAACCTAGAAAGATTTTGGACTGATTTTCAGAGAATTATTTATAGAGCTTAGAGTAAAGGAATTCTTGAAACCAACTGACTATGTAGATATTTTGACGTCGCAGGTAGATTGTTCCCTACCAGTGAATTAGTTTATAACGATGCTCCCTGGTTGCTTAACTTTGAAGATTCTAATCATACATTTGGTAGTAGCTCCAATGTGGCTTTGAATGCAAAGCGATCGATTTAGAAGTTTGTTCATGGGAACATATCTAATGATGTTGCTCATAGGCCTGGTGTATGCTCACTTTGGAGGATTTTACTTGTTGGGATTCTCTTTGAGCTTGTCCAGAATGCATCGGATGCAGGTGTCTCAAAGGTGACATTTCTATTGGATAAGACTCAATATGGAGCATCCTCTGTTCTCTCTCCTGAAATGGTTAATTGGCAAGGCCTTACTTTATACTGTTTCAATGATTCAGTTTTTAGCCTACAGGATTTATATTCTATCTCGCGTATTAGCCAGGAAATGTAGCTTTTGTCTTCTTCAAGTAAACTGAATGAAGGAGCATTGGAGTGCTTATGAATAGGACCAATAGGGAAGATAGGAACTAAGAGAGTTGCTTCTATTCTCTCTAGGAACTCATGTTCTAGGAATTCTAATGTGTTCTAAATGATAGTTGTAGCTTCCTTAGTCCTTTCGTGGAATTTAGTGAGAACCCTTTTAGTAATTGCCTAGTCGGATTTGTTAAATGCCAACATGTAGTTCAATTTCATGAAGGAAAATTCTTAGAGTATTTTTTGGCGTTAGTATTCTTGGTGAGGCAGGTTACCCTTTTGGTTAAGCAGTGAAAGTCCGAGAAAATTAATAGCAGTACTTGTCCTCAAAACTAACCTTAGAACCTTTAGCTCCCTAGCTAACTCTCTAGAATAATACATTACTCTCATTTTCATTCATTTGTTTGCTTTGATATTTCAATAACTATTGTTTACTTGAATTGAGATGTTAAGAATCTTGTGTATAACCTAAATTCATGCATTTTCTTTAGCTCGAATATTTCTTCTTTGTATAATGAATAATGAGATAGTTTCTGCTACTTGATGCCTTTATTCCTGTGATTTTACTTGTGCTTTAATGTGTATCTTTGGGTAATTAATTATAACATCCTAAGCTCATATTCAATTCTCACGTCAAGTTCACATTCTAAGCTCATGTTCGGCTCACATGATTTAAGGCTCGTAATGTGTCATGTTCAAGGCTCCATCGTGCCATCTTCAAAGATTTAAGTCACGATTAGAGATTACGTTATGCTCAAGACTCACATAGTGATCAAGTGTCATGTTTTATTAATGTTTGTGTTCTACTTTTACGTATCAATGTCATGCCACATGTTTAGTTGACCTCATATGTAAGGCTTGTGCTCACCTCTCGTTTGCTCGTATGTGCATGTCCTTATGATTTAGAATGTACGTTCAATTCATGTTACAAGTTGCAATTGGCATTATGGAGGTTACAAAAGGAGGCCACATACGACCTAAGTGTTATACTTCTTCACTGTCACCCATCGATGAAGATCGGTACTCAAGTTATGACCGCAAACTTTTGACCTTCGGTTAGCAAACAGTCATGGTTCGGGCGGTAAAGAGTTTACTCTCTTTAAACCGTACCGATTTGCTAACTGTTGCTAATTCGAGATTTAGTCCTTAAGTTACGATTGCATATGATTGACCTTCAATTGCAATTAGCTACAGTCTAGACGGTAAAGAGATCCTCTTTAAACTAAATTCTCAAATGTTGATTATGTTACCTAAAGACACACATCAAAGCACGAGTAAAATTACAAGAACAAAGGCATCAAGTAATGGAAACTATCTCATTATTCATTACATAGAGAAGAAATATTGAAGCTAAAGAAAATGCATGAATTTGGGTTATACACAAGATTCTCAACATCTTAAGTTAAGTAAACAATGGTTATTAAAATATCACTGCTTAACCAAAAGGGCAGCTTGCCTCACTAAGAATACTAATGCCAAAAAATACTCTAAGAATTTTCATTCATGAAATTGAATTGCATGTCGGCATTTAACAAATCCGACTAGGCAATTATTGTAAGCCCTAAAGTTAAGTCAAGTGATTGTAGAATTGAACTTAGAACACGAGGTTTAGGATGATCAGTTAAAGGATCCGATCAAACCAAAATTATAAACTATTGATATAAAAATTAGTAAAAACGATCCCGTAAACTTCAATTTAAGAAAATAAGTAATAAAATAGGAGACTATAAAATTTTCAAATTTTAAGTATAATAATTGTTAATTGCCGAAAAGGCGAAAAGTGTAATCAAATAACTAATAAATCACTAGAGATAGATTATATGTATACTAAAAATTATAGAATGACCTAAATAATAATTAGGAATGTTCACATGTACTCCACACATATTTACGTATAGATAAAAATATGCGAAATTACTTAAATTGATAAAAAACTTAGTAAATAATTAAAGAAAATTAGTAAGTAATTGTGGAAAAATTAGAAAAAAATCATAGGGATAGGGAATGATGAAAATCTAGTTGTGGCAAGTCAGGATTTGAAGAATAAAAATTAGCCAATTAGAATCAAATAACACAAAAGCCAAAAATTAAGGGATTTGGACAATGTCTTATCTAATTTAATGTATAATAATTACCATCAAGCTCTATAAATAGGGGAAAAATTCAAAGAACTCCTTTAGACAGTTAGGAATCAGAGAAAAATAGAGAGCTTAGAAAATTCAAGAGAAAATCCAGAAAAAAAAAGAAAAGGAAAATATGCAGTTAAGGCTAGTAAGCCAAACCCATACCTCACCACCACCTGGGACCGAGCCACCTCCACCACTCTACTCCAGACCCACCGTCTAGGTCGGCCGACACACTTGGACCGGAGTTGGACGGCTAAAAAGCATTGAACCGGGTGAGTCCCTTATTTGCCCTGATTTTGTATAATTTCATAAAATTAGTTACTTTACCCAGAAAATTATGAAACTTGTTATTCTGAGGTTTTATTGTATGTAGATTTAGGGAAAAATAGTGATTTTGTTTAATTATATCTGAAAATATAGGGTTCTTAATAAATTGAGTAAAACCGAGCATGATTAGAACCAGAAATAAATAGGCTTAAGAGTATAGTTTAGAGTTTAATTTTTTTTTTCTGTATAATGATTATGTGATGTAGAACAGTGCTATGAAGCCATTTTTTTAAAATTAATTTTCAAAATTTTTAAGTTAATTTTTAGCCCTAAAATGATGGATAAATTGGGTAATTTTAGGTTAATTAGGTGATTAAGACACTAATTACTGATTTAGATAGTAATTAGATGTTTAAGGATGTTAATCTCTGATGTGAAAACCTAATCCTAACCTTTGGAGTATTAAGTGTAATTAACTTAGGAATTAGGTAGTAATTGTAGGAAATTAGAAATATGTGGAATTGAAAATTTAATAAATCTGAAAAATTAGGGTTATTTAGATAATATTACAATAAAAATCAGAATATACTAAATCTGAAACAAAAATTTAATTGTATAAAAAATGTAAGATTTCCTCATATCGGGAATAAATCCGATACCCCAATTAAGATTAACGTGTACTGAATAGTTTAGAATACTAAATTAAAACTCAATAGGATATTAGAATACATGGGCTTAATGTGATTAATTTTACATTAGGATTCGAGTATAGTTAAGACTTCGGAATCAAAACTAGAATCTGATTTAAGATCCGAACCCCGAAATAGAGTAAAAAGAATTATTAGTACATAATAGGTATACATGGAAAAAAGAGTTAAATTATAACTTAGAATATGAATTCTTAAAGTATGAGTACTAAAAAGACCTATTTGTATTATAGGACACCTAGAGATAAATCGGTTTGCAACTAAGTGATTGGGCGATTGAGAAATTCCAAGTAAGTTGGGTTATTACTTATTGTAATAGAATATTATTTATATGGTGCTCGGAGACTTAGGATTATATATGGTTGTGATTGTAAGTAGTTTACGCATGTGTTTGATGTATCTGATTTCGTGTTGAAATTGTGGTATGATTGATTTTGTGCTATAATTGAATTGGTGTGAATTGTTTGAAAACCCTAAGCAAAATTTAATCTTATTCGACTTTAATGACCTAAAATGTCATGCATTGCAACCTGTTAGGGGATTATTAGGATTTTCCAACCAAATATCGACTCCTTCGAAAGGGATAGCGTAGGATTGCATAATGGTTCCTTCTTCATCCTCAGTCGAACTAAGTGACAGAAGAGGAGGTCGCGGCGAGAGTGAAGTCAATGGTTCGAAGGTAATCGCGGGAGGAGCGAGGTCTCCATTGTACAAGCCTGAGTTTGGTTGCGAGCTATTGTATAACATGGAAACTCCTCAACCCGGATTAGAGCGGTTGAAATTTCTCTGATTTCACAACGGACCGGACTACGTTGTGCGATGACACTTAATTGTTGCATTGTATGAAATTAATTGCTTAATAATCTTGTTTGTGCTTATATGCATTCATGAGTCTCCAATTCAACTTACTGAGCTGTAGTTGCTCATACCCTTATAGATTTTTTTGCAGGTCCTGATTTCTGAACTTTTCAAGTAATATGTCACCTTACAATTACCCAGGGGTTAGTCCTTTTGAAGCCAGGGGTATGAGGATCATTTTACTTAGTAATGATGTGTAGCTAGAGTGTTCTTTATAGTTAAGGATGAAAGATTGATAGTTATTATGTAATTTTTTAAACTGTTGTGTTTATGTAAAACTTCCTGAGAAGTTCTGTGTACCTTACATATAATTATATATGTTTATTCAAAATTTGTAATATTTATCATAAATGTAGTTAAACTTTTAAGTGAATTGTTTACTTCAAAGCGATGAGTCGTCGACGCTTTGTGTAGATCATGTCTATGATAGGTACTGTAAGGTCAGTTACTATCGTAGAATGGTTTACACGGCAGGACTGTTGCGACTCTACGACTTCGGGGCGTAACAATTACTGAAAGGGTTCTTGCTAAATTCCACAAAGGGACTAAGGAAGCTATAACTATCATTTAGAACACATTAGAATTCCTAGAACATGAGTTCCTGAAGAGAATAGAAGCAACTCTCTCAGTTCCTATCTTCCCTATTGGTCCTATTCATAAGCACTCCAATGCTCCTTCATTTAGTTTACTTAAAGAAGACAAAAGCTACATTTCCTGGCCAATACGTGAGATGGCATATAAATCATGTGGGTTGAAAATTGAATAATTGAAACAGTATAAAGCAGGGCCTTGCCAATCAACCATTTCAGGAGAGAGAATAGAGGATGTCCCATATTGAGTCTTATCTAATAGAAACTTCACCTCTGAGGCACTTGCATCCTCTGCATTTTAGACAAGCTCAAAGAGAATCCAGTAAGTAAAATCCTCCAAAGTGAGCATATACCATGCCTAAGAGCAACATCATTAGATATGTTCCTATGAACAAACTTCTGAATTGATCACTTTGCATTCAAAGCCACATTGGAGCTGTTACCAAGTGTGTGATTAGAATATTTAGAGTTAAGTAGCCAGGGAGCATCATTATAAACTAATTCATTAGTAGGGAACAATATACCTACGACGTTAGAATATCTACGACGTTAGAATATCTACATAGTTAGTTGGTTTCATGAATTCCTTTACATTAAGCTCTATAAATAATTATTCGAAAATTAGTCCAAAATCTTCTTTGGTCACAAATAAACCTCTTTGAGTAGATGCTTCCTCCCTTAGTGGCATCGTAGGAGCAGAATGCATGAGCGCGAGATTCACAGGTGTAGATCTTACAGACATGGGATTCATCGGTATTGATTGCATAGAGTCAACAATCGTGACATGTGATATAGTACGTGAGGATGACAAGCCTTCAATTTGAACTTCTTGGTTACTTACTTTAGGTAGTGAATCTTGTGTGGTTGTAGATTCTACAGTAAGAAGTTGTCCTTCAACCTTAGGAGCGACATGCTCGTTGACAACAGGAAGGTTGTCAAATCAAGAAAGGTTGGATTGGATGGACTAATTTAACGGGCCATACTCTAAGCCTGTTATGCCAAATCTCTCTTGATTATTTTAATAATTTATGAGTTTGGCTCCTCGAGCCTCGTCACTCTAGCCTAAAGAGTTAAATCCATTTAATAGTTAATCAATAGACTTAAAGCTCAATATTAAATTTGACCATCTACAGTGATATTAATGCTTATGACAAGTGTTGTCCCATAGATGGTATTAGTTAATAATTGTTAACATTTTAAACATAAAAGGTAAGTTCAACTTTGACCTAATGACTTGATCTCTCAATTTCCACATGGAGAGGGATCTCCACCGCTCACCATAAATTTACTATACTTAGTTGGATAACAAAAGAATTAACTTTTTTGTTGAACATATGGTAAACTTTTGTCAAATTTAAAGATTTAGATTGTAGCCGTAGCCTGTCAATTGGTTTTTCTTTTTTTTTTTAAAAAAAATCTAAATAAACATCATGACCATAGTGAAAACAAATTCATAATTTAAAAGGAACTTTGAAATATTATGAATGAATAAAATTCAATGTATACAAATTACAAACCAACGAAATATCTTCCTCATATTAAAGCTTATCTTAATATATATATGTCGTATCAAATGTATCACAAATTCTTCCAAATTTCAGATTTAGTCATTTGAGTCATTCTTTAATTGTATTGCATCTTTTTCGGATGAAGTCACTATCTGAATCTTGTGTATATTATTTGTTTTTTTTATCTCATGCTTGACACTATCAACTATCATATTAGGTTAAACTTTTACTCGTCAAGATTTACATGTCAATTTTTCTACTTTCACTATATTTGAAAAGATGATGTGATAAATATTTATTGGTTAAAATGTACAAATATAAATTATAAAAGGTAAAAGGTAAGATAGTGATTTTGGTAAGTAAAAATTATATAGATATGGTCTTTGATGATTTTAAATTTTAGATATATAATTTGAAAGTAGTTAAAATTCAGATATATTAACATTATGTATGTCAGGATTTGCTGATGTGCCATAAATTGCCGGGTCTAAGGTGGGTGATGACTGATGCCAGCTCATGCTCCCATTTCCCCCTGGTTAAGGTAATGCTCGTGCTCATTTAATTGTTGTCGGTGAGTCATGGACTCGTGGGCTAATGCAATGGCCACGTGCTTGAAATCCCTTTCCGACGCCAACTTCACGTGATTTAAACTGCATTATCGTGACTTGGGAGGGCAAAAAAAAGAAAAAGAAAAAGAAAAAAAGAATTATCGTGATTAAGGGAAAAAAAAAAAGCTAAGAAATGTCAGAAAGTCGTTTCTCATAGTTTAAATAAACATGCATACATCTGTATATATTAAAGCATGTCTTTTTTGTTTTACTCAAATCTCCCTTTAATAATATTAATATTTTATATCATTTACTATTTAAAATTTTATAATAGTATTATTTTGCTACGGTTATAAATACCTATTGCCTTAATTTACCTTTTACACTAAAAACAATAATACGTACTTTTTTTTTTCCTCATCTTCTTAAATTATGTAATATCATTGATTATAATCATTTTATATTTTCTCTATATTTTTTAAGTTTTGTTTTTCAACCTTGCATCACTTGCTTGCTATAATTCGTTCATGTTTCTATTCTAATGTTTTAATCAAATTTCCAAGTATAAATGTATGAAGAAATTATCATAACTTGTTAGTGTTAATGTAGTTATAATTAATAGATAATTTATAGCTTTTAACACCTCATAATTTGTATTGTTTTAGAAAATTATTTCTTAGGCAATCACTTCAATAAAGGAAATCCTTTATGCTATATTTTTATATAACACCTATTGTTTCAATTGAGAAATTTTGAATAGTGTTTATAAAAATCCATAACAAATTTTTATGACTTTTTTTAATAGAAAATAATTGATAATTCTTAAGAATATATTTATAAAACCAACATATAATTTAAATATATTAAAAAAATTTAATAATTTAAGATACGATTTATTTTAGTTACCAAGTATATTTTAATATATTTGTAAATTGCACACTGTTTGGAAGAATAAAACTAACATTTATGAAGTATTTGTAAATGCATAATTGTCAATTAAAATATGCACATCATATACACATATGGATAACATAAATATATATACATATTTTTAAAACCAAAGGCACTTATTTGGGGCCTTTAGCATTTTCAGAATTTTTTTATTTGTAATTTTATAATATTACCCTTTTGTAAGAAAACCAATCTTATTCTTATGAAATAATTATAAGATATAATTATCTTTATTAAAGATTAAAATGGACTTTTTGAAGTGGTTTGTGTTTCAATTCCATACTTACTTTCTTTCTCTCTTTCCCTTGAATTAGCTTATATTCAATTTTGATCATCAAGTTAAAGTTATTTAATTCTCATTCAATTCTTAATTTTCAACCGATGTTTGTAAATGGAATGTTCTCTATATATCAAAATGGATTAATCAAAACAAAGAGATGCTATCATATCAAGCATGCCAAATGATAATCGATACTCTTTTTGACTCGTAATAAAATCTAATACGTTTAAAGATTGGAAATCTTTTCGTTCTTTTTCTCCAATATTTTTTTCCGACCCTGACTATGTGTAGTCTCTTATAATTAATTAGGGTCTCATCATCCATATTTATACTAATTTAATGTAGCCATATTTATTTTATGATCCCCGACAACTAAATTATTTGTAGATTTTCTTTTCCTTTGTAATTTACTTGCTTCAATCTTTAATAAGTTCTTAAACAATTTCTCATGTCAACTAACACTTACATTATTTTAATTTTATAATACATTAATTATACTAATTTTGTATGACATTTTGGTAATTATTAGTAAAGAGATATAAATTCATAAAATCAATTATTAATCAAGTTAATGCTAAGCATAGGATTTTAGCATTAAAATCTATCTATGAAAAAAGGATTGAGAAGAAAATCATTTTTAATATTTTACTTATATTAACTTTTGTTATGAGATGATTATAAGTACCAAATAGAGCTGAGTTAAGTGGTCTTACATTTGCCATTTATAAAATCAATCTCTTCCCCCATTTAGGAATTTCTTCACGGTCTCTTTCAATTACTTTGTTTTGTAAAAAATGTCCAATTATCATGTTTAGTGTATATATAATATATGTATTTGCAATGTATCACTATATTATACATATATTCTTTTTTCTTTTCAAACAATCTTTTTTCAAATTGTTTTTATATTATTTTTTCTTTCTTTGAATTGTAGGTAATATATATGGTTTGATTCAATAATTATGTTATATTCTAAATTTTATTTAGTTATAATACATATATCTCGGATATACCATTTGCTAATATATCTTTAAAAAAGTAATCCGACCAAACATTAGATTATTGTGATAAGATGATGCAATAATAATTCACGTTTCCAATTTTCGAAATTATTGTTCAAGCTCTGGCTTTCAACAACATAATTATTGAATACAATTCCACTTTTTCTTGTAATCAATATCCACATATCATGGTATTGGTGAAAACAGATTTCGCATCAATATTAAAATGCGATACAATATATCCATCCTTGCTAGTTTAGCAACAACGAGATTTATTTTATTATACCATCCATGGCAACAGCAATTGAAGATCCATTAGGAAAGCGAGAGCGTTCATCCGATTTTGCCTCCCTCGCTGATAATCTGATTTTCATTCATATTGGCTATGTCAACCCTTAGCCCAGTTAGAAAGCGAGAACGTTTATTCCATTTTTCTCCCTTCAATTCTGGTTCTGCTTCCACATATTGATCAACCTGCTGCTTCTCAATCTCTGCCTGGTTTAAGAATATAATATTGTGTCTTCAAATAAGATTTGAAAAAAAAAAAGAAAAAGAAAAAAGGAACAAGACAGAAGGGATAAGAAGGAACTATTATTCCGTAAAGAAGCACCTGGGTTTGATCTTCTTTTCCTGCACTCTCATCTTCCCCATCCTCTATCGACCAAAGGAAGCTCGCATATGCTGCCAGGACATCACTACAAGACCAGCAAGCATGAAATGATTTTTGTGGACAAATTTTTTAACATAAATACCAATCCAGCAAACAGCATGACGAATTATGTTCATGTCCATGAAAGCCAAAACCTAAGTCCCTTTACGCTCCCTATCTAAAAAAATTTACCACTCAAAAGAATAATTTGCTTTTAATTATTAATATTTTATCATGTGAACTAAATGCAGATTGCTTTCTTCTTTCTCTCCTCACGGACGAAACTCAACTAGTGCCTGCAGAAAAACCTGTTAAGGAAGCTGTTTTTTCATAACAGGAGACTATCAAACATTAAGACAAGGATCAAATGGCTCACCTGTTCACAGGAGAACAATACATCGGAGGAATAATGGGTGCAGCTTCTTCTACAGGATAGGTCTCTTCTTCTTCTTTCTCTACCCCTTCTTTAATTAACCCCATTGTGTTGTTACCAAAACTGAACCCTTCATTATCAGCTGCAGCTTTCTTTGTGCTCTCCCCTATTGTAACAGTTCTCTCTAGGGACTCCCCACCTGATTTATCCTGATCCGCTTGTTGCTCCTGCTCCTTATCATCACCTTCACCGCCACTTGATGTGGTGTTGAATATTGAAAAGGATGGAACTGTTTCCAACATTGATTCTTATTTCAGGATTTTTTTTGTATCTAACTAATTTACGAACTCTGGTCTTGTTATCTGAATTAATTAATACTAGGAAAAAACGGAGTCCGTTTACATGATTCAAGCAATCCTACCAGATGACATCCACTATCTAGCATAAATGGCAACTTTGCAATGGGGTTTGCATGTTGTTAATAATAATTAAAAACAAAAAAGTAATAAACGAAAGAACGTCACGGGGATCTGTTCGCGGGAAGAGGGATGTGTTTCTAGTACAGGTGTTGACGCTTGACAGGCTTGTCGAATCTCGATGCCTTCTGGTGACCGTGAATGGAAGTCAAAAGTATAATATATATTTTTTATTATATTTGCATCCACTATATTTTTGCTTATTAGCGTAGGTGTCAGGGAATAGACCTGTACCATTCACAATATGTTTGAGATTGATTCCCCCACACCCAAATTCCGTTCCTTTGTTTATCAAAATTTGGAAGAGCGTAAGGAAAAGGGTTGTTTTTGTAAACCTTTTATAGGCCCTACAATAAGTGATTTGGAGAGAATTTGGAAAGGAAAGTATATGATTTTACCTAAATGAATTAAGAATATTATTAGAAACCTAAATCTCAGATTCGATTTTTAAGTTAATAAAGAAAGAAGGGTATTAATATAAGATTTTTTACTTTTTAATCTTATACAACGCCTTACTTTATTTAGTTTTGTTTATTACTCCAGCCTCTAAGAAAAGTACGTTGTTTGGAATTAAGTTGGTTAACAAGTAAGTCCCTTCATCCAACCTTAACTTACTTCATGAATTAGGTGAGGGCTACTATAAGATATCTTGCTCATTTAAAGCTTACATTAAGGATTTAATTAGAGTCAAACTTAGAAGTACTTTTCAACAAGTGTACTCTTTGATCTTTAGTAAAGGTGGATCAAGTCAAATTTTAAGGATATGTTGATAAGTTAATAAGCTTAAAAAAATATATTTTATTAACCTTTCATCTATAATTATTCTTTTCTATCTCTTTCTTATTCAAACAACAATTTTCCCTACATTTTGTTTCCTTTATATTTCTTTCTTCTCATTTTCTTTCCTTTTGATTTCTTTATATTTGCATTATGTGCAAATCCTGAATATATTGATAGCCCTTTTTTTTTTCTTTTCCCTACGAATGAGATAGATTTCGGGATTATATTTTTAAATTCAGTGTTTCGGTTATGGCATGAGAAAAGATACGAGTAATCTGAATTGAATGCTTTTAGAGTCCTTTTTGTACATAAAAAGTGAATGTGACAGGCATGAGATACATAGTACACTATAGAAGGTTCATTGCAAGCGTAACTGCAAGGTTGTGGAATTAGTAATTACTCTCTCAACCACATCAATGCCACCTCGATTACAACTTGAAAAGAAAGATGAAGAAAACTTTTTTCCTTCCAAGTGTTTCTTCAACACCAGAAAGAGTGAAGTCCTTGACACAAGTTGACCATTAAATGTTTTCACAAGCATCTTATGGGTCTGCCATAGATGTGGATCCTTCTAGGGCAAGTTCTGCTTAATAAGTTGAAATCGATACAGTTGCTGTGGACCAGACTAATCCAAATTGACCACAGATTTCTTTCTTAGATGAGCAATGAGGTAATTCACTTGAAATTTGTTTTTAATTTTTTATTGTAAATGAATGATATGTTTGAGTCCTATTTATCGGTGTTTTTCGAGATTTTTGTGAAGGATCATGAATATTTTTATGTTATCTAATATTGATTGAATATGTTAATAAATAAGCAGCTTTATGAAAGATGAAAAGTTTCTTTTTTCCTTTCTTTTGTTTTTTATTCTACCGAATAGCTTCAAGAAAGCCCAGGACATCTATTAACACTTTCCCATATTAAGTTTTAAAAGGAAATCTCTAGCTTTTTGCAAAATTATCATTTGACTCAAAGTTAGACTTAAATATATTGAAAATTATGAACCTTACTATAATTATATACAAACGAAAGTTTTTCCTATGTGTTCTCTAGCACGTTATACCCTTCTGAAGGTATAAAAGCATAAATGATTTTAGCATAAATTTTAAAAACGTAAAAAACTTTGAAATTGTAGAAAAGTTCAAAATACATTGAAATAGAATCATTATTTTATTAAATTAATTATAGTGAACCAATTAAAAGTTAATACGTTTTAAGTATGAATAAAAATTTAACTAAATTAATGGAAAATTTATTTTAATAAAGTTAAAAAATGTTGAGGAGTGAAAATGAATCCATGTATCGTTTCACATTTTAGAGTTAGTCAAATTATTGATCTACCGTCATATTGTTTTGTGCTCAAATAGAATAATACTGAAATCACTATTTCAATCTTATATATGTTAGTTTTTTTACTAGATTTTTAAAGTTGCTAAATATAATATCTAATCGAACTCCTGCTTAACGAATTTTATATTTGAAATTTGATGTAGACGATGGTCTTCCTCAAATAAACTTTTACACGTCAGTTTTAATGTTTTCTCTATATTTTATAAGACGGTATCATAAATATTTATTGATTAAAAATTATAACTATAAATGATAAAAGATGAGGTAGTATATATATATATATCTATATTGGGTGAATGGTGAGGTAGTATATTTAATAATTTTAAATTTTAGATATAAAATTAAAATTATTTAAAATTCAAATAGTGTTATCGATGCTATTCGGATTTGGGGATGTGCCATGAATTGCTGGCGCCAAGTTAGGTCAGGCCAGCTCATGCTCGCAGCTCTTCGCTAGGTGATGCTTTATGCTCATTTAATTGTTGTCGGTCGATAGGCGGCATTATTAGGAGTCGTGAACTGGTGGGCTAATAAAATGACCACGTGCTTGAAATCTCTTTCTGACGCCAACTTCACTTCACGTCATTTAATCTCGATTATCGTGAGTTTGGAGAGGATTAAAAATAAAAAATAAAAAATGAATTATTGTCACAGATTTCTCAATTCCCATAGTTTTCAAAATTATGCACACGCGTGCACACATATACATACTAACTTAAGTTAGATGAATATTGCCGGTTAAAAAAAAAAAAAGGATCTCATGGATATTTATTAACAAATAAATAAAAAAATTTCTTATATCTATATATATAAGTGTGTAATCCATATGGAAAAGTATAAAAGATTTATTTTTAAACCTTTATTATGTGTGTGGAAAACACATATTAATAGGACACTTATATATTAGATTTTTACGGGAAATAGAAAAGAAAAAAAAAAAGTAGAGTTTCTATCATCCTTTAACATCCGATAAAAGAATTTATTATATACTATATGAACTGCAAATGCATAAATTGATTCGTAATATATATATATATTAACGAGTGATTTGGGAGTTAAGATGAAGAAAATCATTTTCATTTCACGTGTGAATATGCATATTGTGGAGAAAGAAATATATAGATAAACTTATCACCATTACAGATTTCAATTAAATTTATATAATCTTACACATATATAGGGTATAAAAAAGAATACACATATATATAATCTATTGGAACATACACCCACACTACTCTCTTGATTGAGTAGGTTCCATATAAATATTGAAGGTCAAAATACAAGTTTGCAATATAATTTTTTGGAACTTGCGAGGAAAGAGGACAAGTTTAGCATCTTTGATTTATAACTATACTCTAATGCATATACAATATAGCTTATATAGTATCTTGTCTTCACGTTGTAAAAATTATTAATTGACAATATGAAATATAACATAAGTTTATATTTTTGCATAAATATATAGCTTGTGACTTATATTGAAATATATATGCATGTATATATATAGAGCCCAAGTTCATCTGTCCATTGGAAATCCTAAAACATTTCTTAGTTCCCACCATTTGCCTCTATTAATCTCATTTCTTCCCGAATACTATTCCGAAGTTTTTAAACTCTTTGGCGAAAAAACAAAAAAAAAAAGCCCTACCTTTACTTCCTTCGCCAATGCATTCGTGTAATTTCTTCTAAGGTAATATAATCTATGTGTGTCTCATTTATTTATTTATGTTTTAAATGTGGGAGGGCTAATCTTTTATATGTTTACTTTATCAACAATAAGCATCTTCAACAAGTAAGGTCATGTATGAATAATAATAATTTGTAAAAATGTCATCAAGTAGGAGAAATCGGGAGATTATTTTCTTCTTCTTTTTTCTTTTTTCATATAATTTACCTAGTCCTAACTAAGATTTTATAATTGTTAATGTTAATTTTGTGTTTCTTGTTTGGTCAAGGTTAGGGCTGTTTATCAAACCAAACTGAACTAAGCCAAAACTCTAACCGGATAGTAAAATACGGTTTTTTTGTATTTTAGTTCGGTTTACGGTTCGATTCGGAAAATATTTAAATAGTTTGCAACTTAGTTTAAGAAGTTAAATTGAATTAAACCGAATCTAATTGCTTGAACTCAAATCGAACCACTTCTTATATAAAAATAAAAAACAAATGATATTTTTTATTTTTAAACCATATTAACATTTAATTTTAACCTTATTTATATATTTTTTATTATTTCTTTTCTTACACTCAACTTCCACTGTCCACTCCTATTTTATAGTCTTTTTTCATCTTTTAACCAAATTTTCATGTTTTCATTATCACTTAAGATGCAATATTAATGTGACGTAATATTACTTAACCTTAACTTTTACATAATATTGTTCATTTTAAACATCAATGTTTGGTTAAAGGTTTCAATAACTATTAGTATGATCAAATATAAGAAAGTGTTTTTAAAAACGGCTCAAATTAAACCGAATCGTATTTGAAATAGTTTGGTTCAAAACCTTGAAACGTTACAAGTGGTTTGGTTCATTAAGGATTTGAACTAGGCCATTTCAAATATGGTTCGATTCGGTTCGATTTAGACCTTAAACTGAATTGAGTCGAATCATGAATACCCTTAGTCAAGTGTGCTTTCCATGGTGCAACTTAACATTTCAAGAGTTAAAATAAATTTGGTGTCATTATCCATTCTAAGTAGGTGGACTTAAACTATATGTGAAGAGTAATGATTACAGATACAAAACAATTCTCATGAAATTAGACACCGCAATTGACATGTATATTTAATTCCTATCATAAGCACCTATGGAGATTTAGGAAATGACATTTAGAGAGTTGTTTATTGAACATAAATTCATACAGACATTTTATGCTAACTATTTTGTATTGTTAATCATTTTTGTTATGTGAAATGCCGAAGAAAATTTTATAAAAAAATCATTTCAAAAATAAGGGAATTTTTGTAATTTTTCTTAAGTAAGCTTAAACCCTACTCTACCCTTACCTTTATCCTCTTCTTTATATTCATTTGCTTTCTTATACCTATAGCTATAATTTCCCCTTAAACCTACTCTTTCAACTACATTAATTGCCTAAAATTCTAGCAAAAACTTGAAAACCTTTCTAACCTTCCCTGCTTCTCCCCTTCTCTTAACTCTCTCTATACCCAAATGAGTCGAGCTCTTAAGAACTCTCAAATTTAAGGAAAATTCATACTTATGTAAGTACCAAGATAAATTTAAGTTTCCAAACCTTTTTCTCTAGTTACCTTGTTAAAAACCCTTAATTTTCATGGATTTTTCTTAGTTATCTTTAGGAATCTAAATTAAAAAAAAAAAATTTTTGTAGCACTTTTCTTAGGTTTAGCTTATAATCTTAGATTTTAGGAGTTTCTCAATTCATCAAAGTAAGTATTCAATCCTTTTATTTTGTTTATCAAGCTTAAAGTAAGTTTGGAGTTTTGAACTAAGATGGAGATTTGGGGTTGAGTTTTCTAAGGATTCGTTGAAGGTTTTTTTTTATCTTTGGTGAAGCAGTGTTTATGTTTTGTGGGTGTTTTTAAGCTTTGGGCATGTGAATTACAAATATTGCAATTGAGAGGGAAAAGGTCCAGATTCCTTTTAAATGGTCTAGACTCTTTTTTTTAGATGGTCATGACTCTTTTCAAATTGTTTAGACCATTTCTTGTCGAAGCCAATTTTTTTCATGTTTTTTCAGAAAGGTTCAGACTTTTTGTATATGTTTCAAATTTTTTGTGAGTCCTTAAAATCGAATTTATGACAACTGAATCTAGATTTAAGGCCTTCAAGAAAATTTATCCGATTGAGCCTTTATTTTACGACTAAAATAGAAAAGTTAATCGAAGTAATCTAGTAAAGTTAGATTTTGAAAATAACAACCAAAAATCTCTATTTTGTCCTCAAGAGCATGATTACTTAATATAGTACAAAATTAATCGAAACCCCTAAAACCGAGCTCAAAATACGATGAGATTTAGAGATAAGTTAATTAAGTTATAAAATGAGATAATATAATTTAATTTATTACACGACTATATACTTATTTTTATGAGTATACTCAGTATATATAATAATTATATTCGTAAATTAATATGAATTTATATAAATATATATAATATGTGTTGAATTTATAAAAATAAATAGAAAAAATATCTTAAAAATAAAAGATATGTTAGGAATATTAGTATATGAGTGCAAGTACATGTTACGGGTGATACATATATAGAATATATATATACATATATTTACAAATATACAAAATAATAGTATAATATACATATATTTACAAATATACAAAATAATAGTATAATATACATATATTACTAATAAATAAACCAAAAGTAATAAAAAACTTATCTAAATGGATGAAACAAACTTGGAATCAGCTGGATAATCACCATGGCAACTCAATAATAATTGGAAGGAGTGAGTCATCACCAAATTACCCACAAGAGGATAGCTCTACCTTAGAAATTAGGAAGGAAAAAAGATAAAAAAATAAGAAAAAATCTACTTTAGCAGACCTAAGTGCTATAAAAATGAAAATCACTCCAGATATATTTTGCTTAGTAACCTAAAATCTAGGGGAGTGATAGAAAGTTTTAGAGAATTAGGAGAAAATAGAAAGAAAAAATAGTAAAAATAAGGGAAATTACAAAGTTAGGTTGGAACCCAAACCAAGTAAGTGTCTGCCGTGGAACTTGACTGGCTACTACTAATCCACCTTGCACCCAGGCTGTTCGACAACCCTCCACTACCCCATGACTGTCGAAGCTTCAATGAATAGGTGGTCTAATCTTCTACTCTATTTTTTTCTTATTTTCTAAAAATAGTAAAGCCTTCTAGAAAATAAAAAAAAAAATTCTTTGGTTATTTTAGATATAATTTTGTGTGATATTTTTATTTTTGTAAAATTTTGAATATTTTATATATTTTCTTAAATAAGTTACTATTCATCCAATTTTTAAAATGAGAAATAAATGCACTAAATAATGTTATTTCTAGCCCAAAATTTTTGTATAGAATATACATGATATATAGATAATTGTTATGTAACTTGATTTTGATGATTCATGCATTTCTAATATTTATTGTAATTTTTAGCCTTAAAAATAGTTATAATTAGGGTGAAATGTGAAATAAATGAGTTTTTATGAAATTAATTGATGAAAATGATATATACTAACCTCTGGTAATTCATAAAGATATTAGGATATGTTGGAAATAATTTTGTGTAAAAAGGATAATATTTGGGTAATTAAATGAAATTTAGGGGTAAAATTATAATTTCGAGTATATAGGTGATAAATTGATAGCATAAAACCAAGTGATGACAAAATCCCCCATATTTTTAGGAGTTTATAAAAATTTTCGAGGAATTATTTGATGACTCAAGTTATTTATTACGAATTTATGTAGTAAAATTGCTTAAATTATAAATTGAGGCTTATTTTCTGTAATAATAGGTTAAAATATGATAAATATTGGAATAAAAACTATACAAATATGTACTAGTCAGATTTAGTGAGAATGAATTTTATATATATTTAGTGATAATTTTACGACCAGGATATGTCATATACATATTAGGGTTAGACAATACTTATATTATTGAATTCTATTGACAATTATAAAAACTCTTCTAGGCGCCCTAGCTAAGCATTACATTACAACAATATCGGAGAAAGTGATAGGACTTTAGATGGTATCAGAAGGTTAATAGGGACTAGTTCTATTCAAAGCATCTCGAAAGAAAGAGAGAGCAGCTTCTTCTCAAAAACTTGAAATATCCTTTAGAAGTCATATTTAAAAATAGAACTCATAATACGTATCGTTAGATTTATATGAACTTAATGATATTATTTTTACTAAAATTGAACAATCCTAGGTAATATAACATATATCTTCATAATATTACAAGAATTTACATATTACGCTGACCTTACCGTAATTGAAACGTGATTTGAATGAACAAAAGTACGTTTAGTTACGATCGAAATGATATATTATATGTAATAGTATAACTACGTATATTATCAATATTTAATAACTTAATTTAACTTATATAATAAAACTATATTTCATTATATAAGAAAAATAATAATATACTATATATATTGATATATATATATATATATAACTGTTTATCGGAATACGTTTAGATAGATATATAATGTTTTCATAATCATTACGAAAATAAAATCTAGATTTTGTATATATAGGATCTTCCAATGATCAGGGCATTGAAGAGATGAGTCTTTTGTATTGAGCGTTTGAATAGGTAAGTTGGGACCGCAACTTTACCGTTTATTGAGATACTGTATTGGAGTTTTTAGAGACTTAAGAATATTTTTGTTTGTGATTATAATTAGTTGTTTGTACGCATGCCATGCTTGTGATTGGTATTCAGTTGTGATAGGAGTTGAACTACTTGGCGTGCTGTTCTGCATGATTACATTGTTTTTGTATTGTGTGAACTTATCCGATCACTCTTAATTAAAACTAATAATGATTTGATTGAAATGAAATTGGACATGCATAGCACCTATTAGAGGAAATGATTAGGAATGTCGGGCCTAATATTGACTCCTTTTAATGAGGATAGTTGAAATGGTCATTTCCCCATTTTTAGTTGAACTAAGTGATAGGCGAGGAGGTTGTGACAAGAGTTGGAGCCATGGTTTGAAGGTGGTTATGGGAGGAGGGTTATTCTCCATTGCATAAGCTCGGGTTTAGTTTGATTTGAGTCGTAGTAAAACTCCTCAATCCAGGTTGGAGCAGATGTAATTTATCTGACCTCACAATGGGTTGGATAACATTGTGCAATATTTTAAGTGATTAATTGTATTGTATTTTATCATAATTAAAAACCTTGTTTGTGATTGTGTGGTACTTTTTTAACTTCGTCCTACTTATTGAGCTAGTTTTATTCACATTCCTATAGACTCTTTTATAAGTAATGAGTGAAGATCAGGATGTCCAAATACCATTACCCCTAGGTTGGTGCATTGTTGGTTGGAAGGTAAGGAACGAGGAATTCATTGAATCTAGGCTTTTGGCTTTTCTTTTATGTTTTGAGGAAATTAATTGAGAATTCCCTATGACGCTCACTAGTTTCTTATTTTATTGTAAATAGATTTCAAAACCTGTGACTTTTGGTAAACTTTGATAGTAAATTATAATATCTAAGTGTGAAATGTTTATATAAATACTATTGTATTATTGGATAACAAGTTATATAGAACATTTTATAAAGCTATACCATAGGTTTAATCATTTACAGGTATCGGAATGAATGCTTCAAGCTGGTTGAGTTGTGTATGCCTTGTGTAGACTATATCTGTAATAGCAATTGTAAGGTTAGTTTATATTTTAGGTTAGTTTATATGGTAGAATTGTTACGACTTCTCTTATTTGGGGAGTAACACTTTTTTCTTCTAATCAAATGTTTTTACTCAAAAACTCTCCTACCTATTCCTAAAAGCTTTCTAACAACTTAAATTACCACTTTATCCCAATTGAGCTTATTTAATATTTTAACTAGTTTTGAACACTTTTTACTCTTAAACGACGTTTTAACCAATTCTAATGAGCTATTACCCCATTTAACAAATCTAATACAATATTTAGCATTTTTCAAGTTGGACTCTTTTTAAATCTTTCTCACCTAAGTGTTTTACTATTATAATCTTACCCAAATTGATCTTTCTTAATGTAGCAACCTATATCAGTTTAGATGGATTTGAACTCTATAATGCCTTAGTTAGTTGTTTAGTATTCATCTAGGAAAGTAAGGATCTACTTATTGCTTGTATTGAATTAACTTAAACAAAGGATTAAGAGAGTTATGGTTTAAATTGATCAAGTTCTCATATCTATTTTCATGGTACGCTTGACTTAAGACTTGTAATTAGTTTGGTTCGACTTTCTAGGTACATGATGTGTTTTGGCTAGAGTGTGAGTAAAAACCAAACTAATTTATATTTGTAGATACCTAATTTTTGCCTTCCTTAGGTCCATCTCTAATTTAGAATCCCTTAATTTTTAGAAAAGATCAAAATATGAAGAATACAAATACCTAAAAAAATAAAAAATGTAGGAAATACCAAAAAATTGAAAAAATGAGAAAGAAAAAGAAAACCTAAAAATGCAGAAGAAACAAAAAGGTTTGAAAAATCATAAAAGGTGTCGCATAGTGGTACATTTAAGTTAGTTTGGGTAGAAATAATTTTTTGACGTTTAAAGTTTCTTCTAAAATCAAAATAAATATATATAATTTGATCAAATTAGAAATCTTAAACAAAAATAGACATTTATTGAAAACCAATTTTTCTGGCCTAGTTTGGGTTGCTTTTTCTTCAAAATATTTAGAAAATGCTTTTTTCTTTTTTCTAGGAGATCATGTCTTCAAATCACGCTTCAATCGAAGTTAAAACGAACATTTTATGGCCATTTGAAATTTCAAGTAAAACGCTGAATATGGATAAAAAATGAGATCCTAATTTGGTCAAATTAGTAAAATTTAAAAATATTTTATACATATGATTATTAGACTCCGCATTTACTCGATGAGTAAGGTATCATTTTTTAGATTTTTAATAATTAATTAGGTCTCATTTTTTGGTGCTACGTGGCACGATCTCAAGCGGCCACATGGTCCAACCATATGGCAACACATGGTGACATGTTGACTTAGGTCAACTCTCAACTTTTCTTCCCCCCTCCCTTAAAGCTTTGTTTTGGTTTTCAAAATTACAAGCATGTACAAGTAATTTTTTTTTTATCCAATTTCACCTACTTTTTAATCACCAAAAATCACAAAATAAAAATATTTAGTAGAAAGATCATGAATTGTTTTATTAAGAGAAGTTCAGTTTTTAAATTTTCAAAGATGGATATTTGTTAAATAAAACAATGGAAGTTAGGTAACTTAACATGAGTATATTTTCCACCCGACTTTTGTTTAGTAAAATTAGAAGGTATTCTTGCATTATTCCTTAATGTAATCACTCAAAACATGTAAGGACATCTTTTATTACACGTGTGTACATTAATTTGCTATTAATTTGTGTAAAAATGTGATCAAGTTTGGTCAAAAATAGAGAAAACTGAGATATACACAAGAACTTGCCATTATCATAAAAGCTTCAATTTTTCTTCAAATTGAAAGTTTCTTGAGCTGTAATTTTGACCTAGTACTATAAATAGAGTCCTTAGCATTCATTCATTCAACTTCCAAGTATTGAAAATCACCATATTTTACACATAATTGGTAGTTTCTCTCTCTAGGTGTTAATAATGTTAAATCTACACTCTCTTTAATTTCTCTCATTATAGAGCATATTGATTTGAGATAAACTAGTGGAATATTTTACATTCATCTTGGAATATTTTACATTGCCTAATGGGTGGATTGTTTCAATTTTATGGTTGGGGGGAGTAATTTAAATTTGAATCAAGGGTGATATTTTTTAAGGTTTGTTCATAGCTTACTTAAAGTTTTTTGTTGAAATTCTAGGAGATAGGCTTGTGTTTTCTATAAATTAGCTTAGGGGTTTCGTAGAACAGTCTCTTAAGAGTTGAGTTGAGAGCCATCGGCCTTACCTTAAGAATCGATCGGAAACCACCTGAACTGATTGTCGGTTTGTTGCTCATTGTAGGTAAGTTCTTTAATTTTTTACTTAAATGCATTTGTTGTTTGAAAAAAGGTAAAAAAAAAAAATCAAAAAATTGAAAGAAATAAAGAGATGTGTTTTCGATATTGTAATGTTATGATTTTAGTTGAAGGAGGTCTTTTTACAATATTTAATAATTTTTGTTAATAAATTTATAATGTGTTTATTATTGTATTTTTTCTTAATAATTCACGAATAAGGCTTTGTTTTCTAAATAAAAAAAAAAAAGAAATTTTGAAAAGAAATTTTTTTTTTGTGACATGATTTTATGTTTGATAAAATAAATGGCATGTTGTTAAGTAATAAGCAATAAGCATGTAGGTATGAAATGATTTGCATGTTGAGTTTATTTTAGATTTTAATAAATAATTTGACATAGTTAATGGTCTTAATAAATAATTGAACTTACTTGGGAACAAATTATTGTGATTGGTTTATAGTTAGCTTGTCATGCTTGGTTTTGTTGTATAACATTGGTATATTAAATTTTCCATGATAAAGGTATTTTTAAATAAAATGTTTTTTTTTCTTTTACAAAATTAGTTTTCTCACATGAAAAGATTTTCAAAAAAAAAAAAAAAAGCTTTTTCCAAATCTAGGGGTTTGATAGATTTTTCAAAAGTGGACCAAAATGTGATTTTTAAAATTAATAAAGTATAATGACTTAATGTGATAAGAGCTTTCAATAAATAAAATTGGCCTATATACTAAAGTTTTCATAAATTTAAAATTATGTGACTTAATCCTACTTAAAGATTATATAGGCACTTTGGGTAGTCCAAACTAATAAAATTTTTGTTTTTCCCCTTTTCTTTTATTTTTTAAAATAAAATAATAAAAAACCTAATTTATTTGAAAATATATCTAAGGCTCAATAAGTAATTTTATGGATTTCTTTTGTGGAAACCTTCGTATTTTAATAAGTTAGCCTTTGAATACAAATTTTTCTACTTTTTATTTTTCTAAAAAGCTTTTTTTTTTATTTTTAGAAATTTTATGGGCCAGTAGCTAAAATTAGGGTCTATTTACCTATGGACCTTAATTTCATAGACCATAATTTCACTTTTCTCTTGATTTTGATCAGGTAGCGATTCTCTTTTTAATTTTTTTTATTAAATCTTTTTTTAGTTTGATTGAGAGATTTATGTTAAGTAGGTCGGGTTTAATATAAATCGAATCAAGAAAATAGAGAAACAAAAATTTTAGCTTGACAATATCCAATCTAAAGAAATGATTATTGTTTGTGTGTGGTTCATCTTAAGGGCCCACTAGTAAATCCCTAAGGGGAAAATGTTGATCTCATGTAAGGATTCTCTAATGGATTTTTAATGTTGAGACGACGTAGCTAGAATTATATATATATATATTGGTAAAAAATTTGAGTAAAAATGTCATTCTAGGAATACCATTTATAAATAACTGTTCCAAATGTTACCGATTATCAAGTAACACTCCTTGATTTTATACAAAAAACATAAAATACAAAAGCATAAATGGATGATTAAGAGGTATGATCAAGAAAATGATCGTCCTACCTCTGATAACAGAAAGAAGCAAACAATTATGCTTCAGAAGGTATTTAGATGATTGTTCTGTGATTGGTAGTGAAAGAGGAAGAAGATGAAGATGATGATGAAGATGGAAGAGATGGAAGAAAGTAGAAAGAAAGGGTAAGGAGATGTGAGGTTTCTTGGAAATGGAGAGGAAAAGATCGGATGCCTTTGATGTTTGAATGGGGTTGTTTATATAGAGTAAATGGACTGATAAGGTACTGATTTGAACAGTGGTATTGTGGCCGACAAGGTACTGTTGCTACAGCAGTGTTATGGCCGGCAGAGTACCGTTTTGAACAGTGATTGGTAGACTAAAGAAAGTGATAGGTACAAAACCGCCTTCACTATTCTTTTTGGTCAATTCGAGTGGAATGTAATGCCATTTGAATTAAAAAATACTTCCTCAGAATTTCAAAAAATCATGAATGAAATTTTTAATGATTATATCAGTTTCATAATTACTTATATAGATGATGTTTTAATATATTCATCTAATATTGATCAACATTTTAAACATATAAGAATTTTTATCAATATAATAAAAAGAAATGGCTTAGTAGTTTCACCTACTAAAATTAAATTAGTTCCAATCTTATTAACATATGATGCTAATTCTCCATATGACAATTTATCATAAGGAATTTCACCATTGTTTTCTCCTCTGAGTAATATATATATATATATATATATAGTGTGGTAGGGTCATAGATACTCTAATGTTGTTTACTGACCTAAATACAAGATAACTGACCGTTGTTGTCATTTGCATTTAATGCGTGTATGTGACTAGTAAGCATCAGTGTATGAGTGTAACTATGTACATAACAGGCTTCAACTTATTCTTTTATTATTTTTTTATGGTTGCAGGTCGATTTAATAAATTTGTTGCTTATGACATAGATAAGAATTGTTATCATTAGGTTAGAAGAGAGGTGATTAGTTCTGAATTGTAATAAGGAGGTTAATGAACAGTGAAATTGTGGAATTGATGTTAAGAAGACCTATTGGTAGGTTTAGTTGTTAGAAGGGTTAAAGTTCATGCTTTAGATTCTGTTATAGTTGGATTAACTCACTTATGAGTCATACAGTTGTTTGAATTGTAAAGGATTGTTTGTAGTGATGGCAATTATTAGAAAGCCCTTATGGTTTATAGCTAGTTTCAGAGTTTTAACATGTCATTAGAAAATTAAGGATACGTGGAGGGTTGTGATGCCTGCTTATTGGTTTTGGGATGTTACATTATGATATAATGTAATCTTGCGATAGTATCACGTGAGTAATTAATGAATGTATTAAATTACAATATTGTAGAAAAAATTGATAGATAAAAAATTTAATCTTGTACCTTGCAAAACATACTAGAAAATATATTAGTTAACCTATATTCTATAAGTTTTATAAGGTACATATTTAAGGGTGGTTTCTAAATATTAAAGGGTAAGTTTTAGTTCTAAAACATAGAAAAAAGCACATATAGATTAGTATATGGATGGACCATTGTAGTTATCTATCCTATACATACTCTTTATGCAACTAACCCTTTTATATTTAGACCTAAACGTTTAGATACCTAGTATTAAAAAATATTTCTTTAGATTGCTACATGTCATTCTTTCTTAGTAAAAATAATAAAGAAAATGTTAAGTATTAATTAATATAAAAAAAAACTAAAAAATATAACAAGAGAATTCTCTCTCTCTCTCTCTCTCTTAAGTGTTTTCAATTCTAATAATTTCTGTTCCTTTTACTGAGGGTAAAATGATGCAAACCTAACTTTGCGAGCTAATCCTCTACATTCTTACCATTTTCTATGTTAGCTCTCTTTTTTCCTTTTAAAAAATTGCAAAAACTTCCTGGTACTCTATGTAGAGAATACCTTATTTTCTTTAAAAATGCACAAAAAGATCCTCTTTCTTGAAAAAGTTTGCATAGAATGTTTGAATTTTTCCATCAAGTCCTATCCTAACTACAAAAAGTAGGTCTTAAAAGTGTTAAAATGCTACTAGTACCTCTTTATTCATTTAACTAAACCAAAATATCAAGAAGCTCTAAAATGCCAACATCTCATTTTTATGTAGGATAATAACCTTGTATTGCATTAACCTTTGTTTCATTTTCATATTGGAAGTTAGAAACATTTAAGTATTAATATTAGGAGATGAATATTTCCTTTGTTTACGTGTTTGGATGTAAGGATGCATGTGCTAGCCTAGACATGTAAAAGAGGCAGTTCCTAACCGGCATAGAACCAGGTTGGCTTGAACCATTCCTCGAACTACTCGGATTGGCAGCCTGCTACAAAACTTTAGGAAAAAAAGAAAAAGAAAAAGAAAACACAAGATGTATAATTTGCCATCCTACTCCACTTCCTTACTTTACCACTTACTCTCTCTCTTACTTATCACTTTACTTCACCAATTAATCACCAAATCAAATTGTTTTCTCTTTCTCCATGTCACAACACAACTCACATAGTCACATGTATCCAATTCCATGTCCATCTAATAATCTCATCTCAATTGTCATCTTCTTTTTTTTTTCAGAGAAAGTACACTTGTTATTCACATTACTTTATATTTCACAACACATATACGATTCACAAACACAATAATGTCATCTTCTTTTTCCTTTACAGAGAAATCACATGCACACTTCACTTCACATTTCACAACACATACACAATAAGGCAAAAGAATTGTTGACTCTCACATGCGCAATACATTATACATACATAGACACAGTTACGTAGACTCATAGTCATAGCATGCTATTATTAGAGATTCAGATAACATAGTGGAGACTCAGTGGATATTTATGCATAATTTGCGTTGAGAAAATTTTCAATGCATCAGTGCAAAATTATTCAAACTTTATGAGAATCAAAGAATGATACAATGTTGGCAAGTTCAAATTTCAAATGAGAGGCTCAGATGCGTGTTTGTTCATTTGCATATAAATCAGTAATGTTTATTACAAACGATCCTATGTAAATTTCTACAAGCCCTCTACCTGCATTCAAGTTTTAATATTTCTTATCTATGCTTTGCTCTTAAAGCTACATTTTTTCTTCTTTCAATCTTCCCATTTATGATATTATAACTTGCTTAAGTAACTACGATATTATAATTTATAACTTCTTTCAGCCTTCTCATATTTGCCTTGTTAGGAATTTTTCCTGTACAAATCTTTCTTCTCCTTAGTTAAAAAAAAAAAAAAAAATTTATTTTAATGGGTTGATTCTTCCATTGCACATTTTCTAGGAAGAAACATAGATCCTCATTAGGTGGGAAAATACGGCGAAGGTCATGGGAATGGGTATGTTGTCCATTGTACAGTGATTTAATGACGTTCCAGCATACCTGAAGTATGAATACAAGCATGACTACAACAAGGAGAGGGCATACGAGATGATGACAAACGTTGATCGCTGAGGTACACCACTTCTTAGATTTGAACCTCCATGCATGAGTTATCCTGTAGTTATATTCAAGGATGAGGAGTACAAGATCGAAATGATTCCCAAGATTGAGGAGTAACATATAGGTCAGGATGCATCCCACGGTTCGAAGCTTTTAGGTTCGGGTAAGCCCCATAAACCTGGTAAATTTAGTATTCTCACTACACATTTTGGTAAAAGTATAGATGAAAAGGGAAACTCATGTGCATACTGCAACTTAAGCTATGCTTAGGAAACGAGAGAGGAGTACGATATCCTCAACATGCACTTGAGATCAAAGCACCATGGGAGGTTGGGATAGATAGGATGTAACAGCAAATCACCTGAGGCAATAATTTGTTCGGACAAGCATTAATGAGCTATAATTGGGAGAAGCATAAGTATAATCTTGCGTAGTACTTCGCCAACATATACCTATTCTTCAACGTAAGTGTGTTACAATAGAAGAGCCGAGACGAGTGAGAGATGTTCAACCATAGCTTGCACCAATTAAGTTGCAGCAAGTTGAGTTCAACCATAAAGGTAAGTACGAGGTCGCAGGTAAGTTTGCTTTACTCGATGCGTTAGTGTCCATATGTGCTAACATATGAATAGATCCTTTCCGTAACAATTTATACATAGGTATAGCTGTTTATTGGATTGAGGATAATTGGATACAAAGTAAAAGGTTGTTGGCATTGAGGGCATTTAACGACCACTACGTAGTGTAAAAAATTTATAAAACTGTTAGATAAATTCTAATCGAGTATGGCTAGGCTAAGAGAAAATTTTCTATTAGTTTTTATAATGCAAGTGCAAAACATTTGTGTCAACCAACATGGGGGGGATTTTTTTCTATATATGTTGTGTATATCATACTTTTAACTTGTGTGTCAAGAATGGTATTGCAACTTTATAAGACAAGATAACCTCAATAAAAAATGTAGTGAAGATAATAGTCGAAAGGCCTTCCTTACACAAGAAGTGTAAGAATTATTGCATGGAGCACAAGAAGAGGTTTCGAAAATTTAAGATGAATGTGCAACTTGAAACTCGACATACAAATTGTTACATAGCACCGTTCCTTACAACAAACTGTTGTGTAACTTTGCGATGTACAATATATGAAAGGTTGAAATTTACCTCAGTAATTGGAATATATGTATGCAGTTGTTGAAGATCCTTAGAGTTTTTCATAATGTGACTAAAACTTTCTCTCAAGTATATAGGCTGAGTGTCCATCTGTTTGTGATGTCAGCAATCAACATTCTTGGTGTGTAACTTTAGGTGTGTGAGGACTTGAACCTGCATGACTGCGTGCTTGATATGACATTGAAGTAATTATCTTATTATAAAGAAATTCCTTATATTTATCTTGTTGTAATTATTTTAGATCTCCATTGTAAAATTAATCTACTACAAATGTATTTGAAAACTTATTACGATTATATTGATTCTTTAATGGATTCGCCAGATACGTATAGTTTAGAAGCATAATAAGAGGTTTTTGCAATGACAACCGACTTAAAGGAGCTTCTCATACGTTACTAACGTCAATATGGTGGTTAGTCATTAGTTTCTCTGTTGCTACTCCCTATGGAACATTGCTACTTATTTATGGGCAAGCAGTTTTGGTACAAAAATCGAAGCGGCAATAGTTTTTGGGGTTAATGTTTGAGCTGCAATACTACATGAACATGAATTTTGAGTTCTTTTGAAAATATTGCTATTAAGGATTTCGACGTCTTAAAGTGGTGGTAAAGGCATGTGAGGGACTACCTAATCCTAACTTGCATTGCTCGCTAAGTACTCACTGCTCTAGTGTTGACGGTAGCTGTTAAGCAAGCGTTTAATACAGCATACCTCATCCTTAACGATTGGCAAGCCCCCTTTTCCATCGTTAGCGTCGAAGTAAGTGTTTGCATGAAAAACTGGTACAAGGCGGCCTGCAAATAACAAGAATTATATGGTACATCAAGGGAAGAGGATGAGTACTTCAACGATTTGAACAAATCGGATTGAAGCCTAAGCTTAGGCATGGGTTCACTCTTAAGCATGCACTACCAACGCAAGGAGACACCTAGTAAGTACTAACCAATCTTCTTCTTCTTCTTTTTTTTTTTTTTTTTTTTTTTTTGTTCGTTCTAAAAAGTTTTGTTACTTAGAAAAATTATTTTTGCAATTACTAAAAAAAAAAAAAAAACTAAATAGTATGATTTTTCAAAATGTAGCGATTCAACCTTAGGCTTTTTAAAATACCACCGACTAAAGTTATTTTTCTTTGAAAAAATTTAAACGAATAATCATGTATATTGGATGTTTTTTTTTATCTAATTTAAAATTGATCAATACACTAAAGGTTTTCTGAAAAACTACACCAAATTATGGTGTCTTGATTTTGACTAACAGATACATAGGCACCTCTAGGCGATTTTAAAATTAACAAAAATATTTTTTCCCCTACCTCTAATTTCTCTAAAAGTAAATCATTACAATGCTTTTTTGTATCATTATGGTTGGTATTGGATTTTTTATTTAGGCTCAGCAACTATACTTTGATAAGGAAGATAATACTTTGTAACATATCACTACGAGTTATAGTTAGTAGTCACTTTAAAATTTATTTCTTTTCATATTGGTAATGTATTTTGAATTTTTGATATTTGAATGAGAATTTTTTATTTTTTGTAACTTTTATCGCTCTACTTAACATTATTTAATATTTTAATATTAAACTAACATCATGTTCACTGGTTCAAATAAATTATTCTGGAATGGAAAAAAATTTGAATCGAAGATAACGGTGAATCATTTATCCGTCAATACATATAATATATATGTACGCACAAAGTGTTACAATAATCTGAAAAAAAAAAAATTAGAAGTACAAGGAAGATGGTAAATTATTAAAGGGAACGTAAGAAAAAATGTAAAAGGGATTAAAATTAAAAAATAAAAAACGAAACAATCGGCCCTTGAACCGCCAATTAGGTTGAACTAACCTAGGCCTATTGCCTCGAGGGTCAAGCCCAGTTCAACCGGTGCAGCCCGACAACCATGTTTACGCTAGCCCACCAACTCAACGTGCATGTTTTCGTGCTTTTTTTTTTTTTTTTTTAATATCATATTAAGGGAGAAATTTGCAAAATAAGAAGTGAAGCACTAGATTTCAATGATATTACACGAAAATTTATTTGTTTAAAAGACTTATGCATCACAGTTAGCTTACGTAGATGTTACCTATCCAAGAGTCATCTTTGGTGTGTTCATATGTCCAACTAGATTAGGTAAATTTACACAAAAATTTTAGTGACTTTTCTTTTTTTCTTTTTATATGCAACTTATTCTAACTTAGTACTCTTCCATTTGGTGGAACAGGAGTTTGAATTTTTTTCTTGTATGGATATGGTCAAAGGAAGAGGGAATGGGTAAAAATGGTGCGTTCTTAACGTCTCTCTGTTCTACTCTTTGGTGTTCGCTTGTGAGTTGATGGGAAAATTCAAACTTCAGTCACTTGTGCATGGTTTTATCAGGATAGGAGTTTTTTCCGCACATCTGAAAAAAGAAAAAAGAAGAGGGCTATCCGTACATAAAATAAGGATAAAAGTGGGGGAGGTCTTTATATATATATATATATATATTTTCTAAAGGAGTAGCTTATAAACAAGAATAGATGATACATGGAGTATTTGTATATAATTTTCTAGGGTTGATTATATGAAAATATACATGAATTTGTGCGCTTTTTTAATTATATTAACATGTGGAATTTATTTATTTTTTCCCTAACTACGTAATTGAGCTTTTGCACTTTTCGACTTTAATAACTTATGTTATAATTCTTCCAATTATAGAATAGTTTTCACCTTTTTTTTTTTAACTTTGTTAATATATATATACACACACACACTTTTTAACCTTGTTAATATACATACATATATATATATATATATA